>AYEL01059715.1:0-46732 GCA_000484575.1 Olivierus martensii | reverse complement strand
GGAAAATTATCCATATTTTCTCCAGGTTTATCTTATGGGAGTATATTATATAAAAAGAATACTAAATAAATACAATAATAGAGATTGCATAAAATCATTAATAAGCCTCATGGAGTTTGCTGATTCTGTAGTATCATGCTTTGCAATTATAATTTTTGTAAGATATGTTAAAAAAATTAAATAGACAGTTACCAAAGAAATTTTAAAATATTTCCATTCTTTCAAGTCTCTATAGAAGAATTAATTACAAAATGAATTTAAATATAAGAAAATTTTAATGAGTCAAATATAATAATCATTAGAAATTTTAATTTATTAGTTTAACTTGATACTATTATGCTCTCTTATACAGTGGATCTGCTTATTTGGGCCACCAGTTAATTGGGGCAGCCGCGTAATTGGGCCAAATCTCAAAGAATGGGAACCAAACTAAAAAACTAATACATAATTTAAATGCTTAATTGGGACAATAGCAGAAAAGGAATTTTCAATTTTTGATATATTTTAGGGATTTTTCAGAAGTATGGCAACACTATGTACACTAATACTTGTTGTGTACTTTCTTAAAAAAATTCTTATATAAAAATTATAACATGTTATTGTACTGGTAATTTTTCAGGTTAAATTTTTCTACAAGACGATACAGACTAACACAATGGAGCAGATCGTTTCTTATCGTCTTATTACATACACATCATCGACACACTGTTGCCGCACTAATATAAACATCCATTCTTTAGTAAAATTATAAGCAAATATCATTGTTGATAAATAATATATAACAATACTGTATTCAGCAACCCTAGCGTGATGAGAATCAGTTATCTATCATCGTGAGTCTGGCAAGTATGTGTCTACTTAGGAGTCTACTGTTACTGTACTTAGCGATATTCATTTACAGTGTGGATTTTATTTAAAATTTTTAAATCTTTGCCAAGATGTCAAGAAAAGATTTTACACTTTCAAGTAAAATTGCTTTGCTGGATAAATCTAAAAGCCAGCCATTTAATACAAGCCATAGTAAACTCGCTGAAATAAACCAAAATCTAACATAATGGGTCTCCTACAATAAGATAATCACCTGCATGAGGAGTGAGCATTACAGAAAGAAATTCCAGGAACATTCAAAAGAAAGCATGATGGAAAGGATCCAGAAGTTGAAGTAGCATTAGATAAATGGTATTCTATAGTTAGCGGGCGAGGCGTGAGTATCAGTGGCCAATGTTGAAGACGAAGTTAGAGGAGATCGGTAAAAAGCTAATAAATGAGTACCTATTTTAATAAAGCATTAAAATAGATACCTAATTATTATTTTTTTTGTTTTAATAAAGCATTAAAATAGGTACCTAATTATTATTTTTTTATCTATTTATTTATCTATGAATTACATATATTAGAATTCTACCTAATTATTATTTTTTTACCTATTTATTTATCTATGAATTACATATATTAGAATTTATTACTTTGTTTAATTGGGTCAGCCGCTTAATTGGGCCAAAATGGGTTAGTCCTAACATGTTCCAATTAAGTGGTATCCACTGTATTTGCTTTTTCTTTTCACTTAGATGTTTGTTGAATTTCATTTTGAATTTTTATAATATCAAGAAATTGTTTTAAATAATGGATTGCTGTTAAGTTTTTGTATTAATATCAGGGGTTTTCTTTCCTATTACTATGTCTGTATTTATATATATAATTTATTTTTTAGCTCCATCAATACCTCCTGCACCAGGAAATGTTACTCCAACACATCCTTTGTTAGTAAGGCATGGAGATCCTCAAAGTGCTGTAGCTTCAAGATTGCATAGATCTAATAGACAAAGAGGATATAGACCTGCTCTGGGAAATCAAACTTGGCATATGTATACAAGTAGTGGACGCCATCCAAATCCACCAGCAATTTTACAAAGGTATTGTTTGTTTAGTTTTAAAATTATTCATTAAATATGAGAAATAACTTATTATAAATACACATATATTTTAGATTATTAGGTCCAAATACTGCTCAAGATATATTACAGTTAACATCAACATTCAGTTCCCATCCTACATCAGGACAAGCTCGTGTATTTTTTGCTAATAGTGATCTTCGGATATTAGCGACTGAAGAAGATGTATTTGAAATACAAGTAAGTTTAGTAATATATGAGTACACTTCTAGTTACAAACATTATACTTATGAACATGAAATTTTCTTTTCAAATTTTATAAAATTTAAAAATTCTTCAATAATTCTAAACAATATGATAGCAGAATGCTCTAGCAACCAGTATTAAGTAAAATAACACAGTTAGCATATTATGGCAGTATTTCAAGATGATGATGACTACAAAGGAAATCCCTGCTTTATAATCAGAAATTTCTCAAATCTATGAAATAAGAAACTTCTAATTGGTCCAGTTATGCATTATATTATAAAACACAATATATAAACTGAATTCAGTACTTCAAATAACAGCTGTATTTGAGTTATGAACAATTCAAATTACAAATTTATATATGAATTATGTTTATAACTCAAGCACTTGTATTTCATTTAATTTATTAAATGAAATACAAAAGCTTGAGTTATTAATATATAATAAATATTATTATGAATATTTTGTGCTTTTTGTCTATTTTTTTAAGTATTATTATGATTTATTATCATCATCATCTATTCATCGTTTTGATTTGTAATGTCAGAGAAACCATACCAATATATCAAGTTGATCATAGTTTAAAATTATTCAAGTGAAGCTTGATATATAGTTATTCTAGTTGGTTTGCGGAAAAGTCACTCCCTGCATTTCGCCCCCTACATTTCGCCTCCCCGGAACATTTCATCCCCAGCACATTTCGCCCCCTGTACATAATGAATAGGCTACAAAATGTAAATAATACAACAAGTAATGATTCTAATTTATTTTGATTTAATATAATAAATGCACATTATTATTGTTTAAAACTCTAATTTGTATGCAATGCCACTAAGGTAATCAATCAAAATATGATTTTGAAAAACTTCGACTATTCTTTTGATATGCATTAGTTCATTATGCATTTTAAGTTAGGAGATAAACTATAAATCAAACTATTTTTAGCTACAGATGTTAATTCGTTAAAACGTAACGAATCGACAATTTTAGGTTGTCCATATAATAGACCAGTCCTTTGAGTAGGCTGCTTGCAAACTCGATATTTTCAAAAAATTACCACTTATAAATTAAATTTAACCTAATGGTTCTAAAGACACTGCAAATGCAGAGTCTTTAGAACCATTCAGGCCAGACTCTGCATTTGCAGAGTCTGGCCTGAGCTCAGGTATTTTACTTTTTCCTATAATAAATATATCAAATTAGGCCAATTTATCAATAATGTATGTGTAAGTGACCAAAAAAAACAAAAACCGGAAAGCGTTACACTTAAATAGCAAAAACCAATATTAGAAACTTATAAAATTGAATAAATTCTCAAAAAAGTTTAAATAATAAAATACAAATTTATTTGACTGAACTACTTACATACTGTACTGAGTTTTTTATCGATAATTTTTTTAAATATTTATCTAATTTTCTTCATTCATACCTTATTTTATTCATGACTTGCCATTATCAAAAAATGTCAAACATTTTGTTGGATGGCTAGGATTTCATATAGAAAATCATGATTTCTCCGATCTCATATAACGAACGAAAAGTTATGAAAGAAATAAAATTCGGAAAAATTTTTTACACCTTTAGAAAGACAATAAAAATGTAATTAATTGTAAAATTATCAAAAAATTTAAATGAAAGTAAGCAATATTTCACTTTTAATATTTGCTTAATTAATTAGGTTTAATTTGTAAACAGTTGCAGACCATTAACATCGAATTGCAAAGTCACGGATTTAAATGAAGATCAATTAATGCTAATTACAAACTATACCTAATGGTCTAATGACTCTGCAATACAGAGTTCGGCCTGAGCTCAGGTCTTAAACTAAATTCTAATGTAAGACTAAGTAACTACAAAAACAAAAGCGGCTACTAAAAGTGCCGATTAAATGTTAGAGCTAGAACAAACCACGATGTTAGAGACTTACTCTAATAAATTGAATAAATCTCATTCTTGAATAAATTCTCTAAGGTGAAAGTTAAATAACAAAAAATATAGATTTATTAGACTCAAAAACACTTACAAAAGTGTTAATAAATGCTTTATTGAAACTATAATAAAGCAACAAGTAATTAGTCAACAAAACTTGTTTAATCCAATTCAAATATCAAAACAGCTATTCACAAGAAAATAAACCTTAAATACTACTTAAATTCTACTACCTCCACCTCCCATACAAACTTCAAACAATCGTCGATCTTTACAAGAATTCGAATGTCACTTAGCCAATTTTACTCTGAAACCAACACCTCATCTGTTGCTGTTTTCATAGGCTTTTTTTATTCGAGTGACGTACAGTCCTGTGTTATGCCATTTACATACTTATACGTAACAAGTTTTAAAGTTATTAGCTTACAGAATAATTCATTCATGTCATCCTCTTTACAATTAGTTTATATACCGAACAAAACATCAATATGGTCATTCTTACATTCTCATATCGGACCAGTGGTAAAATTAGATGATGATGTCATTACCCGGGACAGCTGTTCCGGAGGATGGTTCCCAATTTCATATCACTTGATTACTAACGACGACGGAGAATGTGGAAGTAAGTTAATTTTAAAAAAACTAAAAAATTAATACGTAAGGTGGAAGTAAGTTAACTCGTAAACTAAAGTATAATACGTTAGATATTAAGAAAATAACGCTAAATAATAGTGCATAATAAAATAAAATAGGACAGGTCAAAGTTAACTTCCTCACAGAATATCGACTAAAGGGGCTGGGATTTCAATAAAAATTCGAGATATCGAGAGTTGACTTATATTTGCAATTTTGTAGCCTATTCATTATCTGCAGGGAGCAAAATGTTTCGGGGGGTAAAACGTACTTGGGGCGAATTGTCGGAGGCGAAATGCAGGGAGCAACTTTTCCTGACCCCATTCTAGTTACATATTTCTGCACATATGAACATGCTATTTTATTTTCAAAATTTAGGGAAAATTTAAAAATTATATAAGTTGTACATTATTATAGTAAAATTATCTAACAAGAAATGTATTGTAAAACTACTTATTTACTTATTTAATGTTTCTGAATATTTTGAAATGATGATACTTCATTAAAACTCCTCACAATATAAGTTATCATTTTATATTAAAATTTTGGTAATTAAAAACTTCTAATTGGTTCAATCAATAATGTATATTGCACATAAAGTATACAGGCAATATGTGACTTATATAGATTCATAGTTACCTAAAGGTAATTTCAGAGCTGACAAGGGGAGTGCTAACCATGGCCCCCTCCGATTTTGCCGATTTTTTCGTATTTTGTAGTACAATCCTCCCACAAAACCCTGGTGAAGTAATACAACGCACTTCTCAAGCATTGCTGAAAAAAATGGGTTTAAAGTTTCTATATTCTTTATATACCTAGTCATATCACCCCATCATTGAGTGCTGTGGTAGTGTAGTGTGTTCGGTGTGTGATTGATGTCACGTACGGTAGAAAGGGTGTAGGTTCGTATCGCTACTGATAAATTTTTTTTTAATTTTTTTATCGAAAATGAAGTGGAATATTGTATAATGTATTTTATTAATGAGAATTTATTTATTTTTATAATTATTTTACGAGGGGGTACCCAAAAGAAATCGAACTAATTTTTGGTTGGCAGAGCTTTTGTTGTACCGCGTTTTGCCGCTAGGAGCGAATAGAGCTAACATTTCTGAGTCAGTAAGCCAAGTACCAACACTGTTGAAGGTTAGGATTAGTTCCGGCAGAGTTTATAGTGATAACTGTTTCCGGCAGAGTTTATAGTGACAACTGTTTTGTGCGATCGTTGTTTTTGCAATGGCTGATTTTCGTGAACAGCGTGCGGCGATGAAATTCTGCTTTTTGCTCAAGAAAAAGTGGAACAGAAACTTGAAATGTTAAAAACGGCGTACAAGGACGATGCTATGGGGAAAACTCAAGTATTTGAATGATTTTCCTGTTTCAAAAAAGGTGAAATGTCAATTGATGACAAACATCATTCTGGTCATCCTTCCACGGCCCAAACACATGAAAATGTTGAAAAAATTCATAAAATCGTCAAGGAAGATTGACGACGGACCATTGAAGAAATTAGACAACTGTTTTGTGCGATCGTTGTTTTTGCAATGGCTGATTTTCGTGAACAGCGTGCGGCGATGAAATTCTGCTTTTTGCTCAAGAAAAAGTGGAACAGAAACTTGAAATGTTAAAAACGGCGTACAAGGACGATGCTATGGGGAAAACTCAAGTATTTGAATGATTTTCCTGTTTCAAAAAAGGTGAAATGTCAATTGATGACAAACATCATTCTGGTCATCCTTCCACGGCCCAAACACATGAAAATGTTGAAAAAATTCATAAAATCGTCAAGGAAGATTGACGACGGACCATTGAAGAAATTATGGAGCTGTCAGGAGTGACTTGGAGTTCGGTTCAGCGAATTTTGACAGAAGATTTGGGAATGAAAAGGGTGGCTGCCAAATTTGTGCCACAACTGCTGACTGCTGAACAAAAACAAGGTCGCATGAAAGCATGCTGTGCTTTGAAAAAAGAGTCCCGAAAAGATGAAAACTTTTTTCGAAAATTATCACAGGTGACGAAACCTGGTACTATGCTTACAATCCTGAATCAAAGCAACAATCGAGCCAATGGAAGACTTCAAGTTCGCCTCGCCCCAAGAAAGCTCGTCAGGTGAAATCAAACATGAAAACAATGCTGATTTGTTTTTTCGATGTGAGAGGAGTCGTCCATTCAGAGTTTGTTCTGCAGGGTCAGACAGTTAACCAGGCTTTCTACTTGGAAGTTTTGCAAAGATTGCGCAATAGTGTGCGGCGGAAGCAGCCCAATTTGTGGTGGTCGGGTGACTGGTTTTTCCACCATGACAATGCCCCTGCTCACACAACCCTGTCTGTGTGACAATTGTTGACCAAAAATGATATGACCCCTGTTCTTCACCCCCCATACTCACCCGACCTTGCCCCGTGTGACTTTTTTTTGTTTCCTCGAATGAAAAGAGACATGAAAGGAAAGTATTTTGCCGATGTTGCTGAGGTGAAGAAAAAAACGACCGAGGCGCTGTCAAGCATCACAAAAGATGAATTTAAACAATGTTTTGAAAAATGGAATAAAAAATTAGACAAGTGTATTAGTGCAATTGGAGACTACTTTGAAGGGGATTGAAGATTTGTGCTTAAAATTTGAATAAATAAGTTAAAAAAAAATATTAGTTCGGTTTCTTTTGGGTACCCCCTCATATTTGCCATACTCTTTCTCAGTTTCTGTTTTGAGCACTTAGCATTTCCGGTAGTTCATTCAGTGTTTGAGAAACAGCATTATATCCTCTGTAGCAGGTATAACTCAACTAACCTAACCTAATCTAACCTGATGAATCCTAATATGTTAGCATCTGTTCCATTTTCTTTGATCTGTAGCAGGTATAACTCAACTAACCTAACCTAATCTAACCTGATGAATCCTAATATGTATCTTTCCATGTTTCTTTAGGTTATAGTTAGCATCTGTTCCATTTTCTTTTTAAGGATCTATTTTTCACACCCATATATCATTATTAGCAGTATGCACATGTAATTTATTAGTAGTATGCTTCTCGTAATTTATTTGTAGTCCTATTTTCTCAGTTTCTGTTTTGAGCACTTAGCATTTCCGGTAGTTCATTCAGTGTTTGAGAAACAGCATTATATCATTTGCAAATTTGAGGTGGCTGAAATAATCTCCATTGGTGTTTATTCCCTTATGTTCCCATCCATTTATTTGTCGGAATATTTTTTTCTAGGCAGGTTATGAACAGTTTCGATGAGATGCTATTTCCTTGAGTCCTCGTCGAATTTTTATTTTCCTGTTTTCTTTGTGTAGCTACATAATGGCTGTGTTTTCCTCGTAAATGATATACAGTAGTTTTATATATTGTTTATTTATTTATTTTTGGTCAACAGATGACGCCACTTTCTATTTTGTAAGAACACTAACAAGGGGAGGACACAGCTGACCCCCCACCGATTTTGATCCGCTTGCATATGGTGAAAATACATCAAAAATGAGTGAATACGTGTCCGAGTTTTTCATTGAATATGGCCTTCTAATAGTAATTTTTAACACTTGAAAAATCGAACTTTTGATAATTCAGCTTAAAAGCGATGGATAAATAACAGATCACCAGGTGTACAGATGGCGCACTCGATAAATACGTGGCTCGTAATCTGAAGGTAGTGGGTGCGAATCCGGGTTGATGTGCATTTTTTTTTTATGCATCGAAAAATTATTTTTTATTTTTCATTTTATTATTTTTATGTACTGTATGTTTTAATTTATTTTAATTATTATTAATTTTATATATACTGGTTATCACATAATTCGTATGCATTAATATATTTATGTAGGGTCCCCACAATGTATGTCAGAGTAAAAACACGTATATCGATAAATTATAGCATACTTTCGAATAGGATCGCGAGTAAGTGACGCAAGGATCCAGGATAGGAGAGATTTCGATACTTATTCAAAACAAATAACATATATTTATTTAAAAAAATAGGAAATAAAACACAATATTAACATAATGCGCTAGAGAGAGAGCTATCTGACCCGGAGATCAAACCTGGGAGAGAGTGAATAAAAAAAATTACGTTATTCTTCCATTATTCTTTTATGTCTTCGTTCCCTATCTCGTCGGACGATCCCCGTAGAGTAATAGAGTATTTTGTTTTGTAAATAAATATATTAATGCATACGAATTATGTGATAACCAATATATATAAAATTAATAATAATTAAAATAAATTAATTAAAATGTACAGTACATAAAAAATAAAAATTAATTTTTCAATGCAAAAAAAAAAAATGCACATCACCCCGGATTCGAACCCACTAATTTCAGGTTATGAGCCACGTATTTATCGAGTGCGCCATCCATGCACCTTGTGATCTGCTATCTATCCATCGCTTTTAAGCTGAATTATCAAAAGTTCGATTTTTCAAGTGTTAAAAAATACTATTAGAAGGCCATATTCAATGAAAAGCTCGGACACGTATTCACTCATTTTTGATGTATTTTCACCATACGCAAGCGGATCAAAATCGGTGGGGGTCAGCTGTGTCCTCCCCTTGTAAGTAACGGGAAGAAACAAGCCCTTCCACAAGCTCCACACCCCTGCGGAGAGTCTAACCGATTGTGGAAGACGGGCCGGGCCCGGACCACATGATAAATATTTCAAGGGATGGGACCCGAGACTTGAACCCAGGTCCTCCAGAAAGGAAAGCCGAAGCGTTTCCACTCTGGAGAAAAATTTTTACTTATTTATTCTAAAAACGTAAATGGATAGGAATAGCCGATTTGGCAGCGATATCAGCCAGTTCGTTATCCTGAATACCAACATTTCCCAGAACCCAACAAAACTTGACAGTATATCCTTTTTTTGATAGAAAGGAGAGCTTATAGTTAAACATTAAAAAATCATAACTTGATTTAAATTGATAAAAATAATTGTTATCAAAGTTTTATTTTTTATATTCTGTTTAAGTTTTTGAAAGATATATTATTTGACCAGCAGTTCTAATAGACTCTAACTGGTACTTAAAATAGCATTTAAACAAAAATAATTACTATATATTCAAATATTAAAAATTAAATTAAAATTATCATTTTATAAAATAATTTATTTTCAATTGTAAGTATAAATTCATATGCCAAAAATCATGTAAACATAACCCAATTTGGCACAATTTTATTTACATTGGAAAACCTTAATGTTTACAGAAACAATAGAATTTGCCAAGCAATGTTAGAATTTACTAACAACAATATAACCAAATCTTTAAAAGCACTAAGAGTCATTATTATTCAATAATAAAATTTTACTTAACTTTCATACGGATAAAAAATAAAGCTTCAAAAAAATTAATCTTACAGCAATAATTATAATAAGTTGTTTCATATAATCTTCAAGAATGTTTAAGATGCTTAAAATTAAATGGAATGGTTTTTAGGCAATACAATATAGTTTTAAATTAATAAAGATACATACATATATTTAATATACAGGGTGTTCCAAAAATCTGGAATCTAAGGAGTTTTATAGAACATATTACTGCTTCCACTGCTTCTACTATTTATTATTTTATATTTCAATATTTTATTATTCAATATATTTAGTTTTATTGGATATTGTAATTATTTATGCCAAAGTTAATAGAAATACATTTTCATTAACTTTGTGTAATCCTATTTTATGACTTAAGTATACTGATCTAATAGTAAATTTTTTTGTGGTATCAAGCAAGGATAGCAGAATTGTTAAAAATATGAAATATAGTATATCACTCCATTACCTTTTTGTAAATACCTTTACCTTTACCTTAAATACCTTTGTAAATACCTCCATTATCTTTTATAATACTTTATCCAAGCCTTAGTAATTACATTTAAACTATACATGTATATTTTTAAATTCTTACTCTGGTTGAGAGCCTCAGAATTTCAGTCCCCAAGATTTTTTCTCTAAATTAATAAAGATACATACATATATTTAATATACAGGGTGTTCCAAAAATCTGGAATCATAAGGAGTTTTATAGAACATATTACTGCTTCCACTGCTTCTAATCGTATAATCCATAATAATATCAAATAAGCACTTTTTGCAGTTGAGAATTATTTATGATGATGGCTGATTGCTGAAAATGTTTGTTACTATGAAATATATAATTCTCAGCTGCAAAAAATGCTTATTTGATATTATTATGGTTTATAGAACATGTTTGAAATGTTATTCATGGAACATACAAATCCAGTTGATGATGACAGGATCAATCTAATGGCAAGTACGACCGATTCTGGATGTTATGTGCTGCAGATCAACAATCTACCTGGAAAGAGAAGAAAATGAATTTATTCATTTTATCCATTTTCTTCTCTTTCAAAGTATGATTCCAGACTTTTGGAATATTCTGTATATATGGCAAAAATTTTTATTTTAAATTATAAAACCACAGATGGTGAAAAAGGAAAAAATAAGGACTTAAATTTCTTTTTCAGATATCTTTTAGAAAAAAATCTGAATTTGATTTTAGAATCAAAAGATAAATCAATCATAATAAAAACAGAATATAATCTGTTGTTGTTTTTAATCACAATCATATGATTTAAAATACAGTTGTATATGATTAATTTTATATAAAAAATCTATATTAAATAAGACTTTTTTTTATTACATAACTTGTGTTTTAGTAGAAGTTACAATGTTTGAATGAAGATTATCCAACAATATATGAATCTGGTCTATAATACAGGCTATGATATAGATGTTATTTTTGCTTCTTTGTCAAAATTTGTTTGTCATTCTCTCATATGACTAACAAATCAGAAATGTGCAAAAAAGAGAAAATTTTCTATAAATTGTTGATAAGAGAAAAAATATATTCTAAACAAATGTGCTCCTCTTAAAAACATTAATTCTGTGTTCCAAAACTATGCATTCCTAGTTGTACTGAATAGCATGAACATGAAAACTTAAATCTATAATTTAATAGTAGATGAAAATTAAAACAAGTTAAAAATTTCAAAGTGATGCAATCAACAGGACCAGTATTAATTATTTTCCTATATTTTTACTCCTTTATTTTCTGAAGAATTATAGAGCCATAGGCATATTCTTATCATTTTTTATTGTGGAATAAAGAAAATCTTATCTTTAAAAATTTTATTATTGATAACTTAAAATTTAAGTCATACAAAAATTACTAATAATGTGGAATTTGATAAAATAGAACTCATAGAATAAAATTTTAGTTTTATTATATGTGTTTGTGTCCAATATTTCTGCTACTTAGTGCTTGATTTATTTTCTACTATTTATATTGAAGAGAGCAGTTTTATGTATGTCTTATTTTAATAATAAAGTTATTCAATAAGTAGATATAAAATGAAAATAGTTTGTACATAATCATGTTAATGCACTCAAATCCAATTTATTTAATAATCTGAGTTTTTGATTTTACAAAGCTCACTCACTTCACATTATCTCAGATAATTAGGATTTTATTGTACAATGAAATTTCTTAATAGTTTTCTTTTCTCTATAATGAATCATATATGTAAACCTTGAAAATATATGATAATATCAAAATGAATACAGCAGAGATTTTTGAAGTAGTTACTAAAAATAAATAGTTCTCTGTTTATTGTTCATTATAGTTTTTCTCATTTTTTTCTCTAATATCACATTAGTCATTTAAGTATCATTTCTAAGAGTAAATAGACAAGTACTTTATTTTTGAATCATGTTTTGGCTATCTGCTTAGCTTTCATCAGCCAATAACTTGAATTAAAAAGACTTTGGCTAATTAAAATTATAAGAATAATATCAAAACAATATTAATGTGCAGTTTTTCACTAAGCTTTCAAAACAATCAAAAACTTACCAAATAGCTCTAAATAGGTCAAAAAATTTTAATATACAGGTACTCCTTGACTTATATATATTCAATTTCTGCAAATCCAACTTTACATAAAATATTTTCCAAAATTTTTCTTCTTTTTTTAAGATATAAAGTATAAACATTTATTTGTAAGTTACAAGTCCAAACATTGGACTTGTAACTTACACACAAATGATCTTTAGAAATGATCTGTCAAATGTTTCTTAACAACATTTAAAAGATCATACTATTTGAATTTATTTATGTTTTGTATAAATATATATGTAAGTACAGGTATCCTTCCTATAACACGGTATATAGGTTCCTAAAAAACACTATGTTGTGTGAAACTTTATTATATGAGACCCGGAGCTAATATAAAAAGGAGAGTTATGTCCCAAAACCAATTAAAAATGAATAACTTTCCTTAAATCCACATAAAAAAACAAAACCAATTAAAAACAAATAACTTTATTTAATTCCACATAAGAAATCTATTTTTATTAAGAATATTAATAACACAAAACATAAAGAAAGAAAAAATGAAAAAAGACCCTAAAAAATATACATAAAACAAAAGGAAAGAAAAATAATATACGTGTCTAAATAATACAGCAATCCTCCAATACTGCTTTTCATCAATATACCGGTATTTTTTAGGTACAATTCATAAAATCTGTAAAAAGAACACAAAAAATAATATTTTATGTTATATAAATCTGAAATATCAAATAATTTGTTACCTATACATTATTTTAACATTTAATAAATGTTGGAAATTTTATATTGCACATTATTTATGAAGAATTTATTTATCACTTAGGAAAATACAATTGCATTAATTTGTATAAAAATTAAAATTATTTTATAAATGACAATCACAATTTAAAATTGCATTTTATAATATGTAGAAACTCAAACAATATAGTAAAAGCATGTTAGCATATTAAATCATAAACAAGATGGCAGTACATTTCAGATAAAGAACATCAACTTTTATTTCATAAATTGAAATATGGATTGCTTTTTGTTTATGCTATTGATATTTTAAGTAAACTTTGTGTAATAATTGGGTTTTTACAATATTTTCTTTCTACATTTGCAATAAAATTTTAATAATTCTTCCTATACATACTTCTATTAAAAACAAGGAAAAAGAAAGAAAAATTGAATTGATCATTAATTGATGACATCTTAGAATCAAGGAAATAAAGTACTGTATTTCTAGAATTCTGATAATCTTTCATTCACAATAGAATATTGCTAATGAAAAACAAATAAAAATACAATAAAACAGTTTAATTGTGATAAATAATATTTTCATAAAGAATGATATTAGTTTATTTGCTTGTTGATTTGGCAGATATACCTATTGATCAAAATTAATATTATTTTATGAAAGGAAGTTGTTGCCTCCACTATTAATGTTTATTATTGATAAGTCAAATAAATATGAAATATTAATTTTAAAAGTTAATAATTAAATTGAAATAAAATGATGTAATACTTCATGAAGCAATTAAGAAATATTTGATTTTTCATAAAAAGATTTTGTTTAGCTTAAATATCAATGCCAATCATTTACTTGGAATTATATAAGCCTTTAAAGTAATAATTTCTATTCCTGCTTAATTAATTTTTCTTTAGGCACAGATTTTCCAGTCCCAATTAATACAGTATAGTAGGATATATTTGTTAATATATATATAGATAAACAAGTATATCCCACAAGTATATTGAAAATTTTAACAAATTTCTTTTTATAAATTCTTTATTATATATATACTAAATTATGAGTAGAAAAAGAATTTATAAAAAGAAATTTGTTAAAATTTTCTTGTAATTAATTGAATTAAAATAAATTTCAGTTTGTTCAGTTAATATTACTAATTATAAAATAGACTTAAATGAAACAATATCAAAATTTTATATAAAATAATAATTTACAGAAATCCTTACATACAGTGGTGAGCTGTGGGGGCTCGCATGAGCCCTTTGTTAAATTTGTCTCCAATTTGCAATCCCCTTGTTCTTTTTGTCTGTTTGTTTATTTATTCCAAGAAAAACATTGTCTTGCATGTCATAATCATACTTTGACTTATGTTACTCTTTCTCTTCCTTGTATTTGCATATTTGAATGTATATCTCAAGTAGTGGCAATCTGGCGATAATGTTCTCTGAAGCAGGGTAATCGGGTAGGGACTTAGTGTTTAAAAGAGTTTCTGAAATATGGTAAGGGTACCAACTTAAACGAAACCAGATGAGAAGGATCTCATCTGGTTTCGTTTAAGTTGGTCAAATGCATTATAAACTAGTGGCGATCTGGCGATAATGTTCTCTGAAGCAGGGTAATCGGGTAGGGACTTAGTGTTCAAAAGAGTTTCTGAAATATGGTAAGGGTACCAACTTAAATATGACCAACTTAAACGAAACCAGATGAGAAGGATCTCATCTGGTTTTGTTTAAGTTGGTCAAATGCATTATAAATAGCTTAAAATTTAAAGAGAAGAAACCTTCCATAGAATCCTAATCTCCAAGCCTTACGTAAAAACTTTTTTGAAAAATCATCGCTCGGCTTTAGAATCTCCTGTAAGCCAGCTGGCATGAAAGAAGAAGAAAATAATGTGTGGCAGTTTCTGGCATAAATTGTGCCACATAATTAAATTTACTCATTATTTTATGTAATTTCTGTGATATTTTGTGATTTTTTTTTATTTTTTTAAATTTTAAAGATTTTTTTATTTTAAAATAAATTTTTTTATACATGCACAATTATTTTTATTTTCTGTTTTTGTAAAAAGTAAAATATTTAATTAGAATTTGATACTTTGTTTTTATAAGATAAAGTGTGAGCCCTTTATTAAAATTTTCATACTCACTGCCGCTTACACAGCTATTTTGATTAAATATCTTTGTTTTTCTCACATGTTTATTTACATCATTATTTTAAATATAAATAATGAAAATAAATATATTTACATTATTTATATGTATTAATGACTTTTAATTAATTTTTTAAATATCTAATCTATTTCATGAAATCAAAATATTATTTCTCATTTAGAAATGTATTAATTTAAAAATATATTTAAATAGTAATCATGAAAACACAACAGTCAAAGCTCCTGCAATAGATTCTTTAAACAATTTTGATGATTATGGTATTGATGATTTGAAATCAGAAGATGATACTGATGATGAAAGTGCACCAAGAAAAACCATACCAGCCTGGGCTCAAGGTAAATGATAAAACTGTTTAAACTAAATAAATATAACTGCATAAAACAGAACAATACTTTTTATTATTGTATAACACTTTCAGCCTATATGGAGACAGTTTCAATATAAGAATTCTCTGACCAAAGCACAAGAATACATATTTTATAACAGTTCAATATTTGAATTTTTATAGAATGTATATTCTTATTTAATTTTCCCAAATTAAATAACTTGTTTTAATTAATTAACTTATTTAATTTAGGAAATTAAATAAGTCAGTTTCCTAAATTAACTAAATTAATTTTATTATTTAATTTTTTTAAACTAAATAAGAAAATAAAAAATCGTATCAAAATTTTATATAGAGTAAGTCAAGAAATTGCCATATTGAGTAATATGCCACACTGATACAAATAATGCACTATTAAAAGTCATATTTAGGCACAAGCTGTTGAAACATTTTTCTGAGGCTCTGCAGATTTAAGGGGCACCAAACATTAAATTTGACAAAAAGTTGTTTAAGAACTTATAAATTCTATTTCAAAAAATTACAATAAGATAAAAAAGTGGCCGCCGCCAGATACAGAATATCACATGAAGATATGGCGGCTTAATCTAATCTAACCTAACCTTAATACCTAAAAATTCTTAAACATAAAATGCCAGAAAATTCTAAGTAAATCTTTAATACTTTCTATACCAATCACTATACTTCAATCTCCGATGGAAATAATCGTAAGGTCAGTCCTGGATCCCGTGAATAATCATTCCAAGAGAGACCAGAGAATCTAACCCGAGTCCTTTGGAAGAAGAACCGAAGCGTTTCAACATGGTCAATCCAGCCGATTGGCCGCTATATTATTATTATTTTGGTCAACAGGACGCAACTTTCCATTTTCTAAGAATACTAACTGATGAGGTGAAACAAGCTCTTCCACAGGTTGCCCATTCCTACTGAAGAGAGGCCAACCGTATTGTGAAGCGGTATCGATAGGTTCGTCCCTTAAACATTTTCAAAATGTGGGACCCGGATCCTCCAGAATGGAAAACCGAAGCGTTTCTACGGGACCAATCCAGCCGACGATCGCTATACATCTATAAACAAATTTTTTGCATCAACAAAAATAGAAATTACTTATTATTAAAGATAATTTAAGTACTGAATATTATATGTTGTTATTCAATACATTCTACGTTTGAATTTGTATTATCACAAGTAAATATGCATCTATATGTAAATGATCTTAAAATATGTATAATTTGCATAAAAATAGTTGCCATTAGCTTAGCTTCAGTTATTCTCACAAATTGTAGTAGACAAACACATTTAAGTAATAAATTAAGTTAATAGATTATTTTCAATAGCAAACGTACTCAAAGGAGTTGAGGGATAAGTACGGCAAATTTGCAGTGAGATGAAAAATTATAGCAAAGTTGAACGAATTTTATATATCTACCTTATCATTCAGTACAAAATATTGTAAGAAATTATGAAAACAAATCTAAAAAGCAAGGGCCTAAGAAAATCATCATTGGATTTAATACCAGTTTTCAGAGGATTTCATAGACCGCGGCTTAAAATAGACTTCGTTTCTGTAATTCGATTTTCTAAAACCCGCGGCTTAAGCCCCGGCCGCGGCGTAAACCTCGTATCTGTAATCGGCCCTTAAAGCGGCCGGATTGGCCGCGTGGAAACGCTTCGGCTTTCCACTCTGGAGGACCCGGGTTCGAGTCTCGGGTCCCACCCCTTGAAAATATTTATCATGGGGTCCGGGCCCGGCCCGTCGATCCCCGTCCTCCACAATCCGGCTGACCCCTCCGCAGGGGTGGGCAGCCTGTGGAAGGGCTTGTTTCGCCCCGTCACTTAGTATTCTTCCTGAATGGAAAGTGGCGTCATCTGTTAACAAAAAAAAAAAAAATCGGCCCTTTAAGTTTGATTGCTGCCGGGGGCGAGGCTGTGCGCAGGGTTTTGTGCGCCGCGAGTCACGTGCACTCCGTGCGTGTGTGTTCGTGAACTGAGACGTTCGTGATCCGAGGTATCACTGTATATAAATAAAAATCAAAACAATTTTTGTTTTCATTGAATGCAATATGCCATGGGTATATTGTTAGTTTGAGTTCAATGAAGGCAAAACTTGCATTGCAATGAAGACATAAATAAAAACATTTAAAATTTATTCAAATGCCATGGGAATTTGAGTAATTTTAGATGCTTTTATTTATTTCAGTTTTTATGGAAAATTATTGCTTTATACAGAGACAATATATTACCACTTGCTACTATATATAACTTAAAGTATAAAAGCACTATAAGCAAGGTAATAACAGTTTATTAGCATATATCGTTTTCGGACATATTCTGTCCAGTATGCCTATTTACTATGTTGTTTAAATAGTGTTGAGTGTAAATAAGCATATTGAAGAGGGACAGAATATGTCCGAAAACGTTATATGCTAATAAACTGTTACTTTGCTTATAGTGCTTTTATACTTTAAGTTATAATTACTGCTTTTTTATTCAATATTAATAACTTTATTATTGTTATAATTTTTTACACAATAAAGTTATTCCAAAAATTTGAAACATGAGATAAACAACAATTTGTCTCAAAACTTTATTATTGTTATAATTTTTTACACAATAAAGTTATTCCAAAAATTTGAAACATGCATAAGATTCTGCATTATCTGAGACAAATTGAGAACAACAATTTGTCTCGGATAATGCAGAATCTTAGTTAAATGAAATTCAGTTAATCCATATAAATAAAAGCACTGTTGCAAATATAAGTTCAAAACACATTTACTAAAATAAATAAAACTTAAAAATATTTTCTATTTTATTAAAATAAAACCCTCTTTAGTTATATTCCAATCTTACACAAATCTTTTTTGTGTAAGAAAAGCACAGTTTGTTGTGGAAGGGCAGAGAATTTAATTCAGACTTACATTAAATAAACTCAGTTAATCACACTTATTGTATTTCATATTATTTATTATTTACTTTAATCTCTTCCTTCTAAATTTCAATAATTTAACAATTTTCCTAATTTTATCTCCTTAATTAAATAACTAATAAATTTTAAACATATTTACTTTATAAAAAATTAGAATACAAATAAAATTTTAACCTATCTGAATTCTTTTTCTCTTTTTCTAATTTATTATATGTTGCATTTAATGCAATACTTTCTCTCTCTTTGCATAGTTTTTCTTCATTATTTACTTCTATATCTTTTGATATGTAGTTAACAGGTTCAAATTTTGGTGTAGGTTTTGGTTTAGAAGGAGTCTAATAAATTAAAAAATAAGATATAAAATACTTTATAACTTTTAAAAGATTAAATTTATTTGAATATAGGTAATTCTCAGTTTATGAATTTCCAGGTTTAAGTTTATTTGAGAATCAAATATATAAAAATTAAAAATATAAACATTAATTATAGTAAATAAATACCAAAAAATCTATAAATACTGCATTTCAAACATATACATAATTATTCATAACAGACACACAGTCATTTGCTATAAAATAGGGAAAATCAAAATGGTGGACTTGGAAGTAGAATCAACAAATCCTCTAGCCATCAAAGTTTCACTGACACATTATGTAAAGAATTTCCATTCACAGATTAGTAGTTTATCTATATAAAAGCTCATCTATTCATCTGTTACAAATGATGAAGAATAAAAATTCTTTAACATTTGTATGACATAAATATTGCATATATTTGTGTATTAGCCAATCTGTGCATAAGCTGACTCTTTGACTTCAGAGTTTAAAATCGGTAAAAATCTGAAGCCTGCTTATAAACCAACTCCCTACCTTTCAAGTATAAAGGGTCCATGATATAAGTCACAGTGATATACATCATATATATTTGTACTTACATTGTTTGAACAGAATATATATATCTATTTTTCCCAAATTTTCTCTTTCTCCTTTTGTATTTAAGTTCATTATTATATATTGTATATAAAATACAATATATAATGCTGATGGCAAGCAGATAAAGTTAGATTCCATCAAGTTAAAAACTGGAAATCTCAACCTCAACAGCTAGTCACAGAAATAGTTGGAACTTTAGCTACAGTTGAAACAATTTCAAGTATTGAGAAGGAGCAATTATAATAGGAAAATTAATAATAAATTTTTATATTTTGTTAATAATTTCATAATATACAATAAGTACTAACCTGTAAAAATAAGTATTTCCTAAACATATGCCATTACACTTCCATATAATGAAAATTCCAATTTTTTAGTTGGTCTGAAACGTATCTCCCACATAATAAATAGTTCAATGAGAAATCTAAGTCTGATATATATTGTTTTGATATGAGTTGCATTTTTTAAGATAATTTCAATGTATATAAAGGACTCATCAGGCATACCTCACTTTTACAGTGCTTTGTTAATATGACACTTTAAAAATAAAATAGTCTTCCTGAAAAACTGGAGATATGAGACCGGAATTGAATCTGGATCCTCCAAGAAGTAAACAATTGCTTTATCAAGTAGCCATCCAGCAGAGTTTTTAGGCCTAATACTACTGCATAATCAAATGATAATATAAATATATTTTTAAACTTTTATATGTATTAGCAAAGGAAAAAGTTGTGATTTGCTTTACAGCAGTGGTCTGGAATGTGATGTCCATATCAGAAAGGTATGGTGAATATTCTATAATTATCTATTTATTGATATGTTTTTTAAAAAATACAAATTGGTTTTATACATATTTTATCAATCTTTTAATTTTCAATATCAATCACAATATTATTATAATAAAATATTGTTTATGTTCATTATTAAAGATTTTAGATATTCTTAATATAAATATTCCACAAAGAAATTCTAATAAAACTATATTGCATAAATGAATATTATATTGAAGAGGATATTAAATAAGATATAATTTTAGAAAAACATTTAGGGATTCATTAATGGATTTATAACAACAGAGAAAAAATGTCAAATGAATATAAGCAATTTAGCCATCATATACAGACAATCCCTGACTTATGCATATCTAACATATATAAATCTATACTATGTAGGATTATTATTAAGTAATGAGCTGGGCCCAAATTCAACTGGAGGTATGAGATTCAGAATTGAATTTGCATCCTCCAAGATAGTAAGTGACTGCTTTACCATGCAACTTATATGCTTATTCTTCAATATAACTATTTAGTGTTACATCATTGTGACACAAGTATTGAACAATGTATGCTCTAACATATGTGTTTTGACTTATGTAGGGTTTTGTGGAATGATCCAACTATGTAATTCAGCTTTTATCTGTATGGCTAAACAAGGAATGAAAGAAAAGCAGAGAAATGAAATGATTTAATAAAATTAAGATCAAATAATACACAATCTATGCAAGAATAAGCTGAAAAACTTTTCCAAAAAAAATTTTTAAAGAAGAATTGGCTTTTATACAGAACAGTTAAAAATTGGAAAATTTTTCATATTATCATTGACTCAGTTGTGCTGCATTCCCATTCACCTTCACATTAGCTATGTAATTTACCATATTTATTTATTTCCAACAAAAATAATTACTGGTATCTTAATGATTCTTTTGATATTTTTAAATTTGTAGATATGTAAGATTACATAAATTAAAACTTTTGTAAGCATTTAAATATCAGATTCAGGATAAATACAATTGAAATTAAGGTGAGATGGGATAAATGTAATAACAGGTAAATATAACAATATGCATTTTATTATTAACTCTTGTTGAAAGATTGGTAGCACATGCATGAAATAAAAGGTAAAACTGATCTTTCAAATTCTGCATCACATGTAACCACCCACTACCAGTGCCAATCAGTTACTAACAATGACAGAGTATGCAGTTCTATGTTACAGTGCAATTTGTAATTGGAACTTTGTGTGAAAAGTGTTCATTTTTGTGATACCTAAACATTTTTATAAGTAGATATACAGTAACTTTATAACTGTTCATTTGGGTTTAAATATATATTCAAAACAAAGTTTATATTGAATTATTTTTTAAGACCACCATTGTTGAATACAGTATGTTACATTTGGTCTGAAAGAAAGTGTCTTTGAGATAAATGTAACAGATGTTGTTATATTTGTCCCCATTGCTGTAAAGTGTGTTTTACTTGATATTTATTTCAGATGCCATGGTCAGGAACTATGTGAAAAAACAAAAGGCCACAATATGATGAAAATGATTTGAAAAATATTCTAAATGGTGAAATTGGGTTGTATTATTAGCCTTTAAAGCAAAACTTTGACATTGCACCATCATTGTACTTTACCAGTTATATTTTTTGGAACCCTAACATCATTTAACATTGGTCCCAATAATGAGTCTTCAATATCAAATCAATACTCTATCCCTATAGCTAGCTATAGTTTCAATACTTATACTATTTGCATCAATTTATTTGATTACCTTTAAATACCCAAAGAGGTTCAAATTCGTTTATTTTGTATTATTTGTAGAATTTTTTCATTATGTATTTTACTTTCTTATTTATAATAAACAATGAAACATCCTTCAGTGTTTTATTAAAATCTTAATTGAATGAAAAATCAACTCTTTTGACCTTAATTTGTTTAAAAGTTCATAAATCTTTTAAGTTTTAATAAATCTTTTAGTTCAACTTTGGACCATTTTTTATTTAAATAAAAGCAAACAATAAGCCAAATAAGTAAGATAAATCGTTTATTCAAAAACTTTTCGGCTATCCATGTAGCCTGCGAATAGATCTTTTATATTTGCACCATATTTCTATGCACTACAATGTTTATAACTCCTACTTAGCCACTGTTACATCTATCCCCTTTGTTGGGGCAAATGTAACATATTAGCAGGGTTTTAAAAAAATTCTGTTGGAAAACAGCAGATTTAGTTTTCATCAAACTTCTCCCATAAATCAATGGCATAATAGCATAAGTTCCTTCTGTAATTTTTACAAAATTTAATTTGCATGTTTTATAATTTTTATAGATATTAGACTGTCAACTATTAAAAAAGACCCTGTTATATTTACCCCATCTTACCTTATATAAATTGATCACATTTTGTCTTTTGCATAAGTAGTATTTCCTATGATAGTAACAGGATCTGTCATATTTATTCCTAAGAAATATCTATTTCTTCTTGATTCTATAAAAATATGTAGAAATGTGTGAATATTTATTGTTAA
This sequence comes from Olivierus martensii, assembly GCA_000484575.1. Taxonomy (NCBI): domain Eukaryota; kingdom Metazoa; phylum Arthropoda; class Arachnida; order Scorpiones; family Buthidae; genus Olivierus; species Olivierus martensii. The sequence continues at coordinate 23,765 of AYEL01059715.1, read as the reverse complement.
ATAAATACAGTTTATTTTAATGATTAAACATAGCTGCCATTATTCTAAGTTTCATTAGGTAATATTTAATGGAAATGTAGCAATTCGTGATATCTCTGATTGATAATTTGTGCATTTTCTGATAGTTCTGATCAGAAAATTAAATCACTGATTTTGAATATTTGAATTGTATCTCCAATAATTGAGGTATGCTGATCAGCTTTCCATTGTATGCAACTTTTCAAGTTGTATAAAATTTTCATTGAATATTTTGATTCCAATTTTTTATTATTTAAACTTTGCTAAATATTTCTGTTGTGATTCTAAAATGATGGAAAATTTTAATATTTCTTTGATATTTTCTACCAAACAATGTTTGATGAAATCATATTGTAAAAACACATGACTGGATGTGATTGATTCTGCTCTCTATCCAATTTCTCTTTGCTTTGTGTCATAATGTTTCAATGCTATAAATTTGGCGTTTTGTCTAATGCCATATTTTTTTTAATAGTAAACTGGATTTGAAACTATAATAAAAAATGATATATTTATTTCAATGAATGATATATTGTTATAAAACTTAAAAGTTAAGAATAAACTTGTATGAGTTTTAATTTTTTACAGATTTTTAAACCCTGAAGTAGGGGATTGATTTATATATGAACATATAATTAATGTCAATTCTAAGACAGATATCCCTTATTTTAAAAAGATAATAGCGTCTTGAAAATTTAGGCAAAAATTTTATATAACAAATACTCAATTCCCATTAATTCCAATGTAAAAATTTTCAATAAGCTCTTGTCCAGAAAAACTTTTAATTATTGATATTAAAGCATTCAGAAATATAAAATAAACATAATACTGCATATAATAATTTAATAACTTATGACAGTTATTATTTATTTAGCCTGTTTCTTGCCATTTAATTTTGAATTTCCAAGCTTCTAAAAGCCAAATGATTTTTGAATTATCATAATGAAATGCATAATTGTTTTATTAAAAACTAATAGAGACAAAATAATTCACTTATGCTAAATCTGACTAATATAATTCTTTAAATTTAAATTACATTATGTTGATCAGATTTAGCATATTTTAACAAAATGACAAATGTCATCATAGTTAAAGTTTGCATATGAATAGAAAATATATTATATTAGAGATTGTACACATCTGAAATAAAGCACAATCATTGTTTTATGAAGTTAAATAGTCTTATATATTGTAAATAGTTTTGAAAAATATTTTGAGTAGATTATTATATTAAATAGCTGAAGTAATAATATTAAATCCATGCAAAAATTACAAACAGTTACACTACCAAATTGGTATAAACTCTACTACTACAAGCACTATGGCAGGAAAATAAAATTATACACATAACGTAAATAAAATAAGAATCAATCATTATTTTATTTTGAATTTGATTCTTATTTTATTTTCCTGCCATAGTGCTTGTAGTAGTGGAATTAAATCCATGTTTGATATAAGCCAATAAAATGCATATTATTGTTGTTATATTTATTTATTATCAGCATATTACCAGCCCAGATTTAATATAGATCATCTGTGAAAATGAAAGTGAATTTTGTCTTAAAATCAATAGTATACAATATATTTGATATGAAAATATATCTAACATAATCAATGAAGATAATAAGTAAGAAAATTATATAGTAAAAACAATCAATTATTCATGTCATTAAATCAGTAATAGACATTTCAATAATAATTTTTTACCAAAAAGTTTTAAGATCCAGTATTTGAGAAACATTTATTAATGTATAAATTATTATAACCATAACAAGCCAAACTTCCCCTAGCAATTTATTTTTTTGAAATAACTGCCAAATTAATAATTAATAACAATGTCTTGGTAGTCTAATTGGTAAGGCATCAGGACAGTAACCTAAAGTTCCTGGTTTGACTCCAGGCCAAGGCAAATTTTTAATTTTGGGAAATTAGTAAAAATGATAGTTCGATTATTAAATAACAGATGGCACCACCTTAGCCTAAATTTAAATAAATAATTATGAATCCAACAGATAGTGACACTGTAGCATAAATTAAAAATAATTAATTTGGCAGTTATTTCAAAAAATAAATCGCTAGGAGAAATTTGGCTTGTTGGATTATTTGGATTGCATAAATCCAAATAATCCAAATGTTGATTTATGATATAAATTATTATATAGAACAAAATACAATCATTGATTTAAACAAATTACAATGGATAATTAATTGATGTTGAAAGTGTTTTTTTGTAAAAGTGAAAACTGTCTTTTCAAATCAAAAAAATGGTACACATTTGCACAGTTTGTTAAAATAAAAATACATAAACAAAATGTTTGTAAAATGAGGGATACCTGTTATCATCATCATCATCAATAAGAATTAAATTTTGCAAATATGTAAAAAAAGATAAAATAATCTTCAAATTAGATATATAAACTGTAACCTGTAATTTTTGTAATCTTAATTCCTCTTCTTGTTTCCGTCTCTTTTCCACTTCTGCTTGTTTTAGTTTTCGCCTTTTAAAATATCACAAAGAGAAGAAAATATTATATTAAAAAAATTTAATTCAAATGAATATGAAAGAAAATAAAAACAATATAAAAATTATTTAAATATTGGTATTTTACAAGAAAAACAAGTAACGTATATAACCACAGTGGCCAAATTGCAGCTCACAAGCTACATGCAGCTCTTTGCTATTTTCAAAGTGGATCCATACCATGAAAGTCAATAGTTAATATAGCAAATACCTAATTTAATTTAAAAATATATTTTTTATTTATTTATTGTAAAATGTAGTATGTATCTATATAAAATAAATACATGTGATATATATAATTTTGAAACCATTGTTAAGATTATACTGAAAAAAATGATGCAGCTCTCATTGACCAAAAAGAAACTGATTGTAGCTCTCAAGTACATAGGAAAATCTTAAAGATCTCATCAACTTTAAGATTCTCTTATGTAGCTTGTAATGATATGAAGTTTGACCATCTCTTATATATAATATTAAAGATTTTAGAGCTAATTACAACTATGAATATTTTTAAAGATATACAATTCTGTATACATATCCATATTTTTTTATTAAAATATAACTCTCAAATTAGAAAAGATGTCTGTAACAGCCTTCTGTTTTTTGGATGTATATATTTATATTACTGGAAGAGAATATAATAAAATGGTCTAAAGAAAACAAACTTACAACCCAGTTACCATATCAGCATGGTCAATGGACTATCATACAGGATAACAGCTTTTAGATTATATTTTAAGAGGATCTTCATGCACTGTATAAGAAAACAAGATAAAATCTGATAATATGATATCATTATACAACTAGAATACAAACAAGGCTATATACTTTTAATGCAATGGATATATTATATGTTAATGAATTTATATTAAAGTTGTGAGAAAAATTACAATGAATTTATATTAAATTGTTTAAGTTATGGGTCTCGAAGATAATTATAAGAACAAAGTGAAATGGATAGCAGGTATATTCCAATTTAATATAACCTAGTTTTCTTTAATGTAATGAAGTAAAACATAAAACAAAGCAAAAAGTAACCTACAGAAGACAATCAATGATCTTTTTCTCCCTAAGAAATAACAAAGATGAATGTGACATTATGCAGAAATTGGGCATATATAATCTACTTTTATATAATAATGATTTAAGTAGATCAGAAGAGTATATAAGTAAGATGAAAAAGAATTTAAAAACAAGTATGAAGGAGAACCAATTGACATAGCTTATGGAAAGAATATGAATTATAAGATACCTCAGCATTAGCAATATGGTGTATGAACATAATCTAATGGTAGAATAGAAGAAAGGCAACTATGATAAGAATGGCAGAAGGATATGTTCAAGATGTGATGGCAAAGAAAAGAGGCAAGAAAAATATGAGAAGATAAAATATTCTGGGAATACTAACTCCCTTATGGTGCTGGTGCATGGTGCATTATATATAAATATGGAATTATAATATCCATTGATTAAGGAATCTATATTTTATTTTTATAAATAGCTATAATAATCAGGGACAGATTTACCAATAGGCTGAGTCCTAAGGCCCCCACTATCAATCAATTTTCAACTTTTATAAACTTTTAATAAGAAAAAATGGATTACCAATAGGCCGACTAGGCCACGTCCTAGGGGCCCCAGAACTATCAGTTTCAACTTTTATAAACTTTTAATAAGAAAAAAAGGGTTTTTATTAAAGTGCTAGATAGAAAGTAAAATTTTAAAGGTTTCTTCAACTTTTATAAACTTTTAATAAGAAAAAATGGATTTTTATTAAAGAACTAGATAGAAAGTAAAATTTTAAAGAAAAAACTATCAATCAATTTTCAACTTTTATAAACTTTTAATAAGAAGGGATTTTTATTAAAGTGCTAGATAGAAAGTAAAATTTTAAAGATTCGGTTTTTATTAAAGTGCTAGATAGAAAGTAAAATTTTAAAGGTTCCTTCGTTATAAGGAGCCTTTAAAATTAGATGTAGCTGATTTGAATTTTTAGGATTATAAGGAGCCTTTAAAATTAAACGTAGCTGAAAAAAATTGGTTTTTATTAAAGTGCTAGATAGAAAGTAAAATTTTAAGGTTTTTATTAAAGTGCTAGATAGAAAGTAAAATTTTAAAGGTTCCTTCGTTATAAGGAGCCTTTAAAATTAGATGTAGCTGATTTGAATTTTTAGGATTATAAGGAGCCTTTAAAATTAAACGTAGCTGATTTGAATTTTTAGGTACAAGGAGCCTTTAAAATTAGACATAGCTGATTTGAATTTTTAGGGGCCCAAAACCTTGCTTGTCCTAGGGCCCCTAAAAATGCAAACCCGGCTCTGATAATAATATAGACCAGGGGTCGGAAACCTGTCACACAGGCCAGGCATGGCATGTGGAACAATTTTAGCTGATTTGAATTTTTAGGGGCCCAAAACCTTGCTTGTCCTAGGGCCCCTAAAAATGCAAATCCGGCTCTGATAATAATATAGACCAGGGGTCGGAAACCTATGTCACACAGGCCAGGCATGGCATGTGGAACAATTTTCAATGGTATTCAGATTGAACTGAAATGCAGTAAAAAAATTATATTTTATTATTGTGCATGTGTAATAAAACCTACATCTATCTTTGCCACTCCCTACATTTTGTGCACACAACTCACAAGTAAAGGAAAACTATGTTTTCACTGTTCAGTGCAGACTGTGATATGTTAAAATAAACCTATTATTAAGTAATATTTACCCAAAAAGACAAGTGAAACACAAAAACTTGATGTTTGCTCTTTTCAAGACTTTTGGGAAAATGAATATGGATTTGTACAACAAAAGGATCATGCTGTGTATGTGTGTGTGTTATGTTGCAAAAGTGTTATATGTCATACGTCAAGTGTACAAAGAAACAAAAGGATCATGCTGTGTATGTGTGTGTGTTATGTTGCAAAAGTGTTATATGTCATATGTCAAGTGTACAAAGATACAGTGAAACCCCGATTTTGAAACTTTTTGGGGACCGACTCCAAAAGTCGAACGAGCCATTTGAAACTTTTCGGGGACCGGCCCGAAAAGTCGAACGAGCGGGGAAACACACGAAGAAGGAAGCTCTGATGACGTCATAATAAAAAAGTTATATAATTAAAACGTAGGAAGATGCAAAATTTACATTGCATGTATACTCTGATGACGTCATAATAAAAACGTTATATAATTAAAACGTAGGAAAAGGGAAAGTTTTACATTGCATGTATAAGAAAATGCTCGGACTTCCGAAAATAGACAGCGGGAAAGTCGTACGATACGGGAACGCACGAGTGGGGTTTCACTGTATTATCAACATAATCAACGAAGTTCACATAGTCGTATGATACGGGAACGCACGAGCGGGGTTTCACTATATTATCAAATTAAACGTCAGTCCACATTTAAAAACTCTGATGAGAAAAGTGAAGCTATAAAAAGGGCTGTTTCTGTCTTTAAGAAACAAACTATTCATTTCAGTCAAATAATTGAAACCAAAAGTAAAGTTACTGAATGTAGTTATACAATTGCTCATTATTTAGTTTCAAAAGCCAAACCCTATACAAATAGAGAATTCATCAAAGAAACATTTTTGAAACCCATCATAAGCATTGATTCCTTATTTTGATACTTATTTTGAACCATTGATCCTTATTTTGATACTATAAAAAGATTGGTAAAATCAAATTGGCATGTTGAATGACAATGTAACATAGGATCGGCACTACACTGCTGAAAGATTGCCAATCTGATATAGACAATAAATAAGGGTAAATAATAAAATAATATTTACAAATAGAAGTATAAGTTTATAAACATGTGATATAATCAAATGTGATTGAAATCATATAATTAAAATTCCTAGTATTATTTGTAAGTAATTAAACATTTCTATATTAAATAAAACTTTAATATTAAAAATATTTTCAACTGATTTCTTGGTCCTCTTCAGTTGATATACAAAAAAGAATAAACAAACAGAACAACATTTGTACAATTTTTTTAAATTTGATTATTTATTAGTTATATAACAATACATGTGATATAATCAAATGTGATTGAAATCATATAATTAAAATTCCTAGTATTATTTGCAAGTAATTAAACATTTCTATATTAAATAAAACTTTAATACTAAAAATATTTTCAACCATAACTAAACTTATTTAAATTAATACACAAAGATACTTGTGCAAAAATGTTTGTCGAAGCATGAAAGATAGACTTCACAGCTGTATAAAGTGTGATAGACAGCAGTTTGAGCACCAGTGTTAATAAAATTTTCAATGCTTTTGTATTGTATTATTGTATACAATAAAATTTAATTATAAATGTAATAATTGTCAATCAAAATTTAATTGTATTAGTCAAAATTTAATTGTATATGTAATCTCAAAATAAATATCATTACTGTCCACCTACTTTTGGTTCCCTCTGTAATATGGTAAAATTCCATTATAACGAATACTGTTATAATGAAATTTTTGATGTAACGAATTTATAAGGAAGCTGTAATGTATAGTATTCATATGATACATACAATACAGTATTTGTAATGGTAAATTTAGTAAAATGGTAAAAAATGTGAAAGTCTGTTTTAATGAAATAGCAATTATAATGAAATGAGACAATTGTATATGTAATCTCAAAATAAATATCATTACTGTCCACCTACTTTTGGTTCCCTCTATAATATGGTAAAATTCCATTATAACGAATACTGTTATAATGAAATTTTTGATGTAACGAATTTATAAGGAAGCTGTAATGTATAGTATTCATATGATACATACAATACAGTATTTGTAATGGTAAATTTAGTAAAATGGTAAAAAATGTGAAAGTCTGTTTTAATGAAATAGCAATTATAATGAAATGAGACAATGGTCCCATGGATTATTATAAACTATTATAATAATTTACAATTTATTATAATTATACAGGTATATATATAATAAATTTTTACTTTTATTAATATTGTCAAGATCTCTGACAGTATATTACAAAACTAAACTACTTAAGTTTAAATCTAAATAATAAATTTAAATCTTTACTTTGTGAAGTACTTTCAACTAATATCTCTGACAGTGTTGGAATATTTAATTAAAAATTAAAAATCTGCTGTATTGTTCATTCAGAATATTTTTATTTTTTGATCTATCTAACACTGTCATAGATTCAAGCAGGCCATTATCTTGCCTTAAAAACTGGTTTTATTACTCTTAAATATGATACTAAATGAAAAGCAAATGAAATTTTCATGTTCAATAACTATATAAAAGACTGTAGTTCTACAGAATATTAATTCAATTACAATAGAGCATTGATTATCTGAACTAATTGGGATCAAGAGTAGTTCGGATAATCGATCTGATAGAAAAATAATAAAAAACACAATGTAAAAAATACAAACCAAACTTCAAATATATATGTTTTATTGTTTACATAAGTTATTCTGCCTCATTTGTTTTCTAATTATTATTATTATATTAAATATATTAAATAGATATATATACAGTAGTTTATTTGTCGATTGTGTCATACAGTCACAACATGCATAACAGAAGCTTAGATTCTCCCACCCTACAATGTGTAGGATGGGAGTATTGGCAGAGACCTGTTGGGTATACAATTGAAAATTACAGTTGGATAAGTGACGTTTTGGTTAATTGACACACTACTGTAAATAAAATAGTTCCTCAAAATTTTACTTCAACTAAATGAAATAGTTCTACAGAATTTTAATTCATTACGGTAAGTATGAAAAAAGTTAACAGATTTTATATAGGGTGGGGCAAATAAAAGTGGCCCGGAGAACAGAGTTCCAGGGTACAAAGAAACACAGTAGAGGAAAGGAAATAAAGTACTAACCTGACTATAGCAGATGTTGAAATTGACCACCATTCATCTCTTGGCACTTTTGGGCCCTGGTCAGCAAGTTGCTGAAGGTAAAAGTGGCCCGGACGAGTGTAACCACTCGTCCGGGCCACTTTTATTTGTCCCACCCTGTATAATGCCAATAAGCAAAAAAAGCCAAAATGTTAAAAAAATTTCTAACGCCAACCATGTCTTAAAAAAACCAGAGAGCTCATTTGGCAACCCTGGTTGCAACACCAAACATTTGATTGTGGAGTGCAGTGCCATCAAAACATAAAAGGCACCTCCAGAAAACAATGGAGCGCCAATGCAGTAAATTTAAAAATGTGTTCCAAAATTCATGCCGAAAAACTGATGGAACCGGAATATTGATTGCCGGATTTTTGATTATCAACCTGTACAATGGATTCCCCATACAACAAGAGGGATATATTCTGCATTATATGACACACAAGGGTTATATATCAACTATGAGTGTGATGCCTAATTTCTGATTTCAGTATGAGCCTGGGCAAACAGTTTTCTACAAGTTCACAAACTTGGATGCATCTAAGCAGAATTAAACAAGTGTTTGAGCTCCAGCATTTGGTTGTGTATTGCTATAAGAGATGCAGGCAAGTTACAAATATAATTTTATTGTGTTTAAATCATTAAGTTCTACTAAAACTTAAACATTTTAAAAAAAGGAACAAATAAATAAAAACAATTTGGGTAAGTTGTTTAATTATTGTAGTAAAATTAGCAAATTTCTTTGATTTTGCTAATGAAGAAAACTCATTCCAATATTTAATGAACCAGACAAAATAAAATTTTACTTTAAAGAATTTAAATAAAGGATTATAAATATCCAAAAATCTAGAAACACTTTTTATGAATATTGATCTGTCAACAGAATTTTGTTGAATTTAAAAGGAAACTGCTTGGCTGTATCTCCAAAACCAATAGTTTATGATTAAATAATGTTTTATATATCTAAAAAAACGAAAATGTAGGCTTTAAATCAATCAAATTATTATAATAAAGAAATTTTTGTCTTCGATGTCTGTGTTCGATTCCTCTATTGCAGTTTTTTGTGGTACAGCAAATCTATTCTTTATTTCTTGTAAATTTTTATTTTTATTAACAGACAAATAGAATGATCTTTTATATAAATGAACTACTGCCTTAAGCAGAAATCAGGAATGGAAGTTATTTACATAAATATGCTGGTAAAACAAGAATGAATGTTACTTCCACTTCTCAGCTGCCATTTTGATTTTTCTGGTTTTGTAGCAGACAGTGGAAGTTTTTACCACAAACCTAGCCATATTATATTGTATAGCCACATAAATGGTTTGAAATGTTTTTTTACAAATGCATTTACCCACTGTAATTAAGATTCATATTTTAATTTTTTTAGCTTCATATATGGGAAAAAACCTTACAAACCTAGAAACTTTTTAAATCAAGAACTATCTGTATATGAAAAGAGTAACTTAAACAAAATCATTTTATTGAATTAAATTGTCAGATTTTATGCAAAAATATTCTAAATCATTTGTTTTAAATAAATTCTCTGATGTAGTCTTGGGTAGCAAAATTATAATAAATTTTGAAACTAAAATATCTTTACTCCATGATTTTAGCTCAACAATATTTTGCCTATCATTAACTCTACACTATCTTATATCTAAAATTTATGAAAATTCTAGTAAATAAAAAATGAGCAATACTTATATGTATAAATTCAAATAAACAATAAATATATTCATATATCTTTATATGCCAATTTCCATATAAAATATATATGTGAATTTTTATAATTTTGAAATTTTACAGAATTATTAACAAGAATTAATAATAATAATTAATGTAAATTCCTATAAAATTTAGTATTAAAACAATTTCACTATTTCTTATATTGCATAAATGAACTACAGATGATCCTTCTTTAACCCCAATTCTTCATCCAATTATTGTGGCATTTAGGCATTACTTCTTTTCTCTAGTATATTTAAATTACAGAAGATTTCTCAAAACTGACATTAAAGATAACTTAAAATATTTTAAATTTAAATGAGCTACCGTAATTATTTAACTTTTTAAATTTAAGCAAAAAAATTACTATAAACTATACATTTATAATTTTTCCATATAATTATAATTTTATATTATATTAGTTACCTTTACTGAGAAGTTCCAGGGTACTGTTGTGCTCCATAAGCAGCATAACCATATCCAGGGTAGGGATTTTGCTGCTGCTGGTAAGGATTTTGTTGTTGTGGAGAATATGATCCATGAGGCCACTGACCAGGTGCTGGTGGGCCTGCTCCAGGAGGAAACTGTTGATTTTGTGCTGGTGCTGGTGTTGGAGCAGGTGCAGGTGCAGGTGCAGGTGGAGCAGGTGCAGGTGCAGGAGTGGGTGCTGGAGCTGCAGGAGCAGGTGGAGCAGGAGCTGGAGCTGGTTGTGGTGCTGGAACTACTTGAGGTTGCTGAGGTGGTGCTCCTTGAACAGGAATTTGTCCTTGTACTACTTGAGGCTGTTGAGTAGTTGGTGGCACTGGAGATGCACCCTGAGCAGGTGGTTGATACTGTTGAGGAGGCTGATATGGCTGAGGCTATAAAATTTTGAAATTACTGTTATTTTAAATTAATGTTATTTTATAAAATTACTGTTATTTAAATTTATTACTGTTTAATATAACCAAACAAATATATTGATAACACTTTGTACAGTTAAATAAATTTCATGATACTCACATGTGCTGCTTGTTGATTAGCCCTAGCTTGCTGTTCAATCATTTCTGCTTCCCGAAACATCCCTAAAGATCGATAATATTCTGCCCATGCAGCACTATAATCAGGCTGTGGAGCACTAACAGTAGTAGCTGTAGTTACAACAGTTGCAGCAGGTGCAGCTGTATACAAAATATACATTTAAATAAAAGTTAAAAAATTATTATTAAATTTATTGGTAACTATTAATTTGATTTAGAGAATAATTTTCTAAAATTACTACATTCATACAATTTATGATTTTACAACAAACAAAAATTTGTAAATGATTCCTCCCTTAAAATATTTAGATATTTATGTAATTTCCTCTAACTATTTCTAATCCATTTTTAACTGTTAATGCTTTTATATATATTTTTCATTTAAAAAGAAATATTCAAAATGCAATGAAATGTAAAAAAATGATTATTTCAATATCAAAATTATAACACATACTGGAATAAAACACCAAAATTAGATAAATATAAGTTCTGTGTAGCATATCAGTTTTTTATATATATCTACTACATGCTCTCAAAACAGAATAAAGTCCTTTTCTATTTATAAAAAGGATTTAATACTTAATAAAGCTGGATTACCATCCCAATGTCTTAACTAATTAGACTACCATAACCTCAAGCAGATTTCCATTTCATGAAAGCTGCCTGAGGCAATAGTATAGGTATCGGCATTGTATCTGGCACAGTTAAAAATGTGTGCATTAGTCATCCAATCAGCATGAAGTAAATAGTGCTATCTCTCAACTAGGTTTGCTTCCCACACTCACCCCTTTCACTGAAAGGAGTGAGTGTGAGAAGCAAACTTAGTTGAGAGATAGTGCCACCAAGTAACTTATATACTACGTGTTATTTGTAGTTAAAAAAACTTCAGAAATTTTGCTTGTAAACAATGTCTCGAGTAAAAAATAAAGTTTTATGTGGCCAAGGACGAGAGATTGTTAATAATGTATTAGAATTTTGTGAAAAAGAAACGGAAACAGAATCGTTAAGTATTCCTTTAAAGAAAACAATAGCGCCATGAATGGAGTTTCCAGGAGAAGTTTGTTCCACTTCAAAAATGTAAGTAAACGGATCAAATCACAGGGAAACTTTTTCAATCTCCGACTAAACATTTTCATTCAAGTCCCATAACCAATCTGGATTATTTCAATATGTGCCTCATAAGAAGAGTAATTAATGGATTTTATTAGCTTAAATCGTTTCCAACAATTAAGGGAATTCTGCAAAAATTAAAAATTATATTCAATTTACTGGCAGTGAGAGAAGTTTAAGACGAATTGTTAAGAGATTAGGCTATAGATGGTGTAAATGTAAATTGAACCGCAAAATTTTAAAGGAAAAAAGTGATATTGTAAGCTGGCATTTAAGATTTATAAGAAGTATTCGTCAGTATAGGAATGAAGGAAGACCAATCGTTTACATGGATGAAACATGGCTAAACAGCTGTCACACTGTGCAAAAAACTTGGTCATGTAAAAATGAGAATTCTTCATCGAGTGAAAATACCCTAAGCATACCAGAAAACAAAGGGCCCCGATTAATTATATGTCATGCTGGAGGGAAAATGGGCTTTATTGAAAATGGATTGCTGATATATAAGAGCAAGCAGAAATCAGATCATCATGATGAAATGAATTGACCAAATTTTGAAAGGTACTTGAAGAACCATTTACTTCCAAATTTGCCAAATAATAGCGTATTAGTCATTGAGAATGCTTCATATCATAATGTTTTGAGCTTAAAACATCCGACATCCAATTCGTGTAAGCAAGAGATGAAAGAGTGGCTTTGGAGAAATAATATATCATTTATAGATAGAATGTTGAAAGACAAATTATATACAGGAATACCTCGATTATCGTGGTTAATGTTGCCACGAAAAATACCGCAATAATCGAATCCGTGATAACGGGATAAATAATGCATGTAAAATGGGTGATCATTGCCAAGGATTTTTATATTAATTAAATTTTATGTATAAGGTAAAAAAGAAATGTGTTGAGCGTGCTAATCTTCTAAGTTGATCACTCTACATTTCTTCTTGATAACTGTAGCCTTGATATGCCTTGTTTCTTTTAGCATTCATTGTAGGGGGAAATAAGAAGAGATAAATATTCACATGTACTTCAAGTAGAGGTGGATGGGGACTGGTGAATGGTGAGCAGGCACAATCGGATAAAAACGAAGCACTACTTGGAGAGTGGCAACTCAAACTAAATGCAATTCTGGTTGCATATGTAGTGGGCTACATTTCGCGGCCACAATAATTCAAATTTTGGTATCAAATCATAAACCGCGATAAATTGAAAATCGCAATAATCGAAACCACGATAATCGAGGTATTCCTGTAGTTTAATTAAATTGTAATCTATTATAGTTGGAAATAATGGAGCAGCGTAAAATTATGGTAGATTAATTAAATTGCATAAACCTTTACATAAAAGATATAAATTAGATGAATTATTGGAACCAAAGGGATTTACAGTTCTAAATTTCCGCGGTATCATGCAGATTTAAACCCTAATGAATTAATACGGAGACAAGCGAAACAATTTGTTGAATCGAATAATGTGACTTTTAAGTTGGAAGATGTTAAAAACTTATTTGAAAAGAAAATCGCTGACATTAATATCACAGACTGGCAAGAAAGTTGTAATCACGTTATTCATATAGAGGATGAATATATGTCAAATCAATCAAATATCGATGAAAACATTGAGAGACTTATAATTCGAGTTGACATTGAGACCAGTACTTCTGATGATGAAACTTCGTGTCTATCCGATGTCTTCCGATGTCTCCTTATAAATGTGTAAAGTTACAATTGTAAAATAAATAAATATGTTTATATTTCCTTGTGATTTCGTTTGATTTAATAAAATTTTTCAGAAATGACACTATTATTATGATTCAAACTCCTTAATTAATTAAAATAAAGTTAAATTCAACATATAATTATAGGTCATAAAAATCTTTTCATATAACATTATTACATTTAAAATGAACTCCAAGTTTTCCCATCGCCATAAATGCCTATTTCCCCCTGATAGCACATTGACAGTTGCCAAGACACGTGATATGTTCATGCATTTCAGTGCCAGATACGATGCCGATACCTATAGTTGTATCACAAATTTCCTGGTTTGACTCTGGGTCAGTGACAAGAATTTTAATTTCAGGAAAATAGTAAAAATTAAAATTCAATTCTTAAATAATAGATAGTGTTATTTTAGCCTAAATTTAATTTAATTAATAACTCAACAAATGATAACACTGTACTGTAGTAACACAGATAATAAATGCTGTAGTTGTGATTAATAAATAATTATTAAAATTATAGTTAACTCCAAATTAGCTAAATGTTGAGAAATTAATACAAATACTCTTGACTTATGATGATGTCATTTATAAATGTGATTATTGGTCAATGCAGTTAATATGCATGAGTCTATGCACAATGATCTGATATACTAAAATTATGCTTTTCATGTCTGGTTCTTGTAGTTTTGCATTTGTTAAATTTACTATAATAATTTATAATGTGGTAATAAATACTAGTAGTAGACAATCCAGAAACTTAGGATTTTTCCAATTGCTTTGTCCTAATGCCTCGAGTATTGGTTCAAACCTTCAGACTGAGGTCATTAAATCGAAGACTACATATACACAAATTCTCAATTTTTCTTTTTATTACATTTCTAAATGAAATTAGAAATAAAATATATATATATATGAACCCTATATTTCCAGGTATTTTACTTGGTTTTGTGTATAAGTTCCATCAAACTATGTTATTTCAAGTTATGCAAAAAGTCTAGTAGAGAAATTTATAAGAAAATGCACTTGAAGCATAACAATAGGCAATTTTTATGGAATCATATTCATCAAAATAATTATATATTCATCAATTTCAATACTACAGACTTATCACGGATTTTAAAGCAATGGATGACTGAAATCTTTTGATTCAGAAAAATACACGTGCAAATTGAAATTCCAATTTATTATTATTATTGTATGCTTACTGGCAATAATAATATATTTGGCAATTATAAATCTATATGATAAAAAAATCCCAAAGTAACAATCTGAAATAACATTAAATGGCAATGGATAATTCAAAAGCAAATTAAAAAATAAGTTAATTTTTTCTTGTATCTCCTCCAAATATATTTTATTTTTAATTTGCTTGTTTACTAATTTTTATTTTTTGCACATGTTGCATAAGCAATGAACATAAAAAATAAAATAATATCTGAATTTTGTCTTTAGACTGTAAATTAGAATGATCCAAACAAAATGTATATAGTTTTTTTTATTTTTGTGGAATTATGGTCTCATCCCTGTATATTTATGCCATACATAAAAATAAATTATTTTATAATCTATAGTTACAAAAAACTAGCACTTCAACTTATCAAAAAATAAATGGTAGTGAATTATTCACCAATTTCATTATTTCACATGGTTGAATATTTATTGTTTATAACTATTTTTGTCACAATCCTAATATTCCATAAATTTTATAGATTGACTTTGGTGTAACTTTTTTAATTGTTAAAACCAATTTTTTAATTATTACATGTGAAAATAAAATTAAACAAGTGCTGTAATTCAACCAGGGATTTTATATAACAAAAAGATATAAATTTAAAACACTTGTTGTATTATATATCTAGTAGTGCATGGTGTTTTACAGAGATAAGAGTGCTTAATGACTTCAGTGCCTTTGCCATGTATAGACATCATGACAATCACATCTGCATGCCACAGATGTGTTAAAAAATGGTTGATATTTAAAAATATCAAACCATTTCCATTGGATGGCTAACATTTCATATAAAAATATTGTTTTTTTTTTGTTGATCTCATATATGGAATGAAAAGTTATAGAAATAATAAAACTCAAAAAAATGCTTACAGTATTAGAAAGAGGGCAAAATATTCTGTAAATTTGAAAATATCAAAAGATTTCATCAAAAATTAAGTAAGATCATAATTTTAATTTTTTTGCATATTAATTAAGCTTAATTTTAATTATTGGTTGGCATAAAATTACAGGCAGAAATTTACATGTGTGGAACTTACAAGGGAGGTTCAGACATTGGGTCACCGGATTTTTTTGAAATTTTGCAGGGGAGGTTCAGACATTCAGGTCACCGATTTTTTTTTGAAATTTTGCATACCTTGTAGTAGTACTTCTAGGACAATACAATGTGTGAGCAATAAAGTGCACTACTCAAGCATTGTCGAGAAAATCATGTGAGTAATAAAGTGCACTACTCCAGGATTGTCGAGAAAATCGCACGGGGAGCAATAAAGTGCACTACTCAAGCATTGTCGAGAAAATCGCAAGAGAGTAAAGTGCACTACTCCAGGATTGTCGAGAAAATCGCATTAAAGTGCACTACTCCAGGATTGTCGAGAAAATCGCACGAGAAGTTACATTGAGTTCATATAATCTAAAATTTAATCGTATTTCGAATGTGTCAGTATCGCAGTGGTTGAGTTCATATAATCTAAAATTTAATTATATTTCGAATGTGTCAGTAGCGCAGTAATTGGAGATTTAGTTTTTTAATTGCGTGATCGCTGGTTCTATTCTTAACAGGCCTATCTGTATATATATATATCAGATTTTAATGTCATATATTGATTTGAACCTGCTCCAGTGAGCTGTGAACAGAGTCAATTATTTTGTACTCACCTTGTATATGCAAAATACTATTTATAAGTTGTAAATTAAATAAAAAAATATATATGTTGTATATAAATATTTATTAAACCAAATCAGTATCCTTTATTTGTCTTTTTCATTTAAATTTGTTATTTTGAAGTAAAATCATGCCATTTTTCAAAAAATTATATCAATGGTAGATAAATTATCTTTCTGTCTGCAGTTTCAAATGCTTTTCTGCCTTCAAACTGACATTTTTTATTTGTTTTTTTCTCACCACTCATAGCTCAACAAAAATATAGCCAGTTAAAGCAAGACTAGATAAGAGGGAGTCTACTATAACTACTAATGTAACCATTATAAAATTTTTCAAAAAATAATTGTTAGATAGTAATTATGTGCAATAACTTATCATTACTATTCAGCATAGAATTTAATAAATAAATTTAAATTTTCATTAAGCACAAAGCTTTCAGTTTGCTTTCCATAAATAAAATATTCATATATATTTTGTGTATTCTTTAAGCATTTTACTTACTTGGTAAAGCTTGGCTGTGAATCATCATTATATTCAATACATATTCCAAGTACAAAGGCACAAATTCCTTGTACTAGTAATTCAAGTTCATCTCCTTCTGCTAAAGCCACTTGAGAGGTTAACTTTAGATAAGAATTAGGGAAACAACTATAAATTTAGCTTAAATCATGCATATTTATATCATATTATTTTGCCAAAAATGCAGGTTAAAAATTAACTTAATTAAAAAATTTTTACCAGTATAAGTATTTTTTTATTTTATTTATGCATGCTTATTTTTAAAATTTCAAGAAAATATGTTTTAAATAAATCATGCAATTGATATAGAATAACAAAATTATTTTATAATTTATAATTAATCATTAATAAAAAAATAAAAAATAAACTTATACTTCAAAATTTTTAAAATAAAGGATACAAAGGGGATGTTTGTGGGCATACTAAGAAAATGTGTAACAGAAAGTGTGCTGTGAGCCAACCAGGTACTAGTTAACATTAACAGACCTATCCTTGTTTGCACTTTTCCACCCTGTTTAACAAGAAAATAAATATTCAAACATTCAAATATTCTTTAAAGTAAAAATGCTAAAAATTTTGTGCGCTTTTATTATTTATTTTTAATTTAAATTTAATACATCTTATCAAAGATTTAAATATTTTAAATAAAAAAATGTTAATCATTTTGAATCTTAAAATTATAATACTAGTTTAACTAGTTACTATAATATTAGTTAACACTACTATAAGATTTGCAAGGACTTGGAATATCAAAATAACATTAATTTAGCTTAATATATAATTTTAGTTTATATTTTAATTCTAAAATTTTAAGTTTCATTTGTAACACATCTGACATCATAATCAGCCATTTATTTTAGAATAACTGAGAGAGAAAAAAGAGAGAAAATAATTACAAACTAACAAAAACTTATTATTTACATGCAGACTAGGAACTTCTTTTATTTTGTAAGTTCCCTGCTCTGTATGAGAAAGGAAGGAAAGAAGTTCTGTATTCCAAACAAATAAATAGTCGGATGAGCAAGCAAACATTTTTGAATATTAAAGAAGAATCAATGGTTTTCTAATTTCTGTTGGGGAAAAATAGAAGAAATATAATGAGTTAAAAGAAAACTATCCTGTCCTATCTGGCAGCAACCAATAAAAACAAAGGGAGATGACTAGCATCACATTGGAATATAGCAGAATGAAGAATATGGATACTTAAGGAGGTTAAAATAATTCCTTCTTTCTCTCTCTCAAGTGTGTGCTCTCAGCAGGGTGACTAATTCTCTCATCTATTTAGGAAAGTCTAGAAAATTGAATCTTGATTTCCTTTCACTATATCTAAGTTTGGATTGAATTGCATTGTTTAATTAATACTTTATTGTATTTAAAGTTTTAATTTTAATTGAAAGTAATAGAAGGCATATTCATAAGTTCCCTTGAAAAAGAAGAATGAAGTGACGAGAATTAGAAAAATTTAGAAGTTAAAGATTCCTGTCATAAGAAAGTGTGACAGGTCACTAGCAGAACTTTAATGTATTTATATTATTCTTGTTATTTGTTATTTAAATAAATCTATTGTCTTTATTTTGTTATATAAGTTTCTGAGTCAATTCATCCTATCCCAGACCTTGGACCTCCTTCCCTGTGCTGCATATTGTATATCAGCTAGAACCTGATGTGTAATTTCATCTATGTTGGAAAATATGGTTTCAACTTACCTATGTTGTGCAATCTTCACACATTGACTGAGTACTATGCAATGGAGTCCATCACAGGCCTAAGTATGAACTACCAATCCATGGTAGAGTCTGTAGGATTTTATAGTAAGTGAATCAATGGTTAGGCCAGATCATCAAGTAAATTTTCCAAAACAGAATTAAAAAAATATTTATATATTAAAATGAATATATGATTTGTTTGTAGTCATTTCAGGAAACATTCCTGAATTGAAACAAAAATAATTAACTAAAGAAATATTGAAGACTGGCATGGCTGCAAATACTTCTATTGAATTATATGCTTTTTTCTTTCTTATTAAAGGATAGAGTTGAATGGACTGGATGTATAAAATAAGAGATATGGAACTTGCAATTAAACACAAATATTTTATGATGGAAACCAGCAAGTTTTCATCCTGGCAACCATTCAGTCAACTAGCTACCATTATTGCAAAATTATTGATAGCAGCCATTGTTAGCACAGATTTTTGTCATAAATAATTACTGCTGTCATCAGTATGGACTGTTTTAAGTTGGGAATCTCTTGTATTTTAAATAGTAGAAATATTATCGATTTAAAAAAAGGAATTTAGTAAATTAATGATTGTATAAGTTAAAAATAAACTAACTATATTATACTATTAATAAATCAATACTGAGTTAGTCAGTAGTCAAAAGTGTTATGCTATTTTGGACAATGTGTCCTTTTAATGAAAAAATAAGAACAATTAAATTTCAGAATAAAAAATTAATATTTAATTTTTTTACTGAAAAGAAAGGTAACTACATAGATAAAATAAACATATACTTGTATTTTTTTTTTATAGATGGTTGCATTATTTATGAAAAATAAATAAAAATGATTAATAATATTTTGTGATATATATAAAATAATACTATAAAATAGCATTATATCTATGTATTATTTTTAAATTTAATATATTGTATTTTATAATACATTTGAATCAGTGAGAAAATATAATTTTTTTAAATATCATTTTGTTGACAATAATAGTAACACAATTTTTGTTGAAGTTAACTGTATTTAAAAATTTCATATCATCATATGTGTAAAATTCAAAATGATCAAACAGAAAAAGCTTTGTAAATTTATAATATATGCTTAACTTGTTACCATTGTATTTTCTGTGGGTGAGGAGCAGAATTCAACTGTTGTCTCAACAATATTTCATAATAAATGATTAAAGATTTTAATCACTTATTAAGAAAATTATGTTGAATTGACTAGTCAGGCATTTTATTTACACTTTATATAAATATTTCATTTTATACCATTTCAAAACTTTTGTATTTTATATTTATTATCTTAATGTTAATAATCTAGAAATTAAATGCCATAATAACTTCATTATTATTTTAGCACTGACATAAAAAATTCAAAAGTATTAATTTATTTTTTTAATGATGAAGATGAACTTTATAATTAAGTTAATATTATATTTGTGTGTAACCTTCTAATTTAATAATTTATTAGCATCTCATTTTTAATCAATGTTTTGTCATATTTTAAAGTGTTAGGGATCCTCTAAGTCATTTTAATTATAAAATATTAATTTATATACTAACATTCATGAAAATTATTTTACTGAAATGATACCTGTTGTAAAATAGTGGCACATTGTTTCATTAGAGAAACTGGTGGATTTCCTACACTTGTAGCTAATTGCACTCTTAACAACTGTTCTTTTTGAGTTGGATTATCAACTAATGCATGAGATAATGCTACAGATGCAAACCAATTAGAAAGAGAATCAATACTGAATAGTCCTCCACACAGAAGTTGTCCAGCTGTTATTGTTGTCACTGCAATAATTTTAAATACACAATATATATTTTTTAATTCAGACAAACAATTTTAAATATTAAGAAATAATTATTATTTACTATCTGCAGTTGTAGGAAGAAGTGTCTGAATAATTTGTGCTTGACCCAGTTCATTTTTGAACAAAAAACACTGAAAGCAATAAAGTACAGCACAACGAAGTCCAAATGGTTGTTTCTCATTCACCATAGACATCAATAACACTACAATGGCAGGTCTATAAAAGATTAAAATTAAAAATTAAAATTTAATTTATACATTGTTTTTTAAAATTACTTACCTAGGAGGATTTGTAGGTGCAGTAACAGATGCAAAGTATTCTTGATTATTATGATTTCCTCGAATAACTTCAGCAACAGTATTAATATTCTAAAATTGTATTTATAATATTAATGATATAATTCAGCTAATTAAAAAAATTACATTATTTATATGATAAAAAAATTTATTTTAAAATTTAATTCTGATTCAATAATTTATTTATTTATTAATTCAATATTTAGATATATAGGATTATCAAAGAAGAAATTCATTCAGTTTCAAGAAAAAAGCAGTCTCTGATTTACCCAGGTGGATTGTTCTGTGAAATCTTATATAAGTCAAAACATACATAAGTTGGGGATTGACTGTATATCTCGCTAAACCCAAGAGTAGCTGTATCATGTTTATTAATCATGATAAAATTTTGAATATAAATAATTAAAATATTTAAAAAAGTCTCTATTTATATAATATTTGAATGATTTTCATACCATATCAAATATAGTATTAAAATACTACATTTTGTTTAATTTTAAATATAAAGTAAAATATGTCTTAATAGTAAATCTGAGATGACCACTTAGGATGTCTATATTAATTTCATAACTACAAATATCCATTTCACTACCTACTAAGATACTGAAATAGATTTTTGCAGTTAAACATATATAAAAAGACTTCTGATCTATAAAAAGTCTTATGATATCTATCTTACATAAAGAGGGACCTATTATATTCAAACATGAAAATTCTTTCACTACCTACTAAGATACTGAAATAGATTTTTGCAGTTAAACATATATAAAAAGACTCATGATCTATTAAAAGTCTTATGATATTTATCTTACATAAAGAGGGACCTGTTATATTCAAACATGAAAATTTTTATTCTATTAAAAATCATTAGATTTCATTTTTAATATGGACATTAATTCATTACTTTAGTTGTAGATGATGCTAAACATGTGTCTTTGAGTGTTTCATATCATAAAATATTACTCCTGCTTATTTGTTTATGTGAAGGGCTTTTTAACTTTACTGCCAACTACTATGGAATTTACAAGTATATGCCTACCAGCAAATATCTGTAAGTCTAATTGATATTCATAAATTTATTAAAATTTATCTCTCTTATTTTTCATCAAAAAATCTAGAAAATTTTTACAATTATTAACTAACTATATTTCTATGATTATTTATTATCTAATTATTTTTTTTAAATATTTTACTATTTTCAGAAATATTTGCTAAATATTTTTATATTGGCTAGTATTGATTTTCCTCCCATTAATGTTAGAAATACTTGATCATCATCAAGAACTTACATTTGTAATGAATAAAACAAGCCATAAATGAAGAAATTCAGATAATATTTAGATCCACAATGATTTATAAAGCCAAAGATGACGAAAATTTAAAAAGGATGACATGAGACACAGATGACTTTTAATGAGATACATTTTAATCTCACATTATCAATAATTTCAAAATAATGAATATGCACTTACATAAATTATTATTTACAATACAGCCAATACAAGAAACTTTACCAAAGTTTTTTCTAAACTTATATCAATAATTTCAAAATAATGAATATGCACTTACATAAATTATTATTTACAATACAGCCTATACTTGATTTGTATTACAATACAAGAAACTTTACCAAAATTTTTTTCTAAACTTAAATAACTTTCAAATGAAATAATGCACTTTATCTTTAAATAGAACTATTATATGAATTTTTCAGTCTGAACTTAAAGTGAAACAGACTATATTCAAAACCCATCTTCATAGATCAAGACTATAGACATAAAATTGATATTGAGAAGACACTGGCAAAAGACCAACCAGGAGGAAAATATTCAGAAATTATAATTTAAACTTAAATAACTTTCAAATGAAATAATGCACTTTATCTTTAAATAGAACTATTATACGAATTTTTCAGTCTGAACTTAAAGTGAAACAGACTATATTCAAAACTCATCTTCATAGATCAAAACTATAAAGACATAAAATTCATTTAAAATTGATATTGAGAAGACACTGGCAAAAGACCAACCAGGAGGAAAAAGAATCTGGAGATATTCAGAAATTATAACAATAGTTCTTTCTTGAACATGTGTTATAAAAATTGTATCATTTTATAATAAAGAAAACTATGATTCACTTAGTGCTTAAAATTATTTTATTATGATAAAACTTATTTATACATAATTTTATGAGTTTTCCTGATATTATACATACTATATGATATAAAGAAGTTAATGTTTGCATAGAATATGCAATATTTGACATTTAATATTGCAATATTGTTTTAATAAAATACTGATAAATAAAAAAAATAAGTGAATAAATAAATTTTTCAAAAAATTTAGCAGCATCATAATTAAAATCTTTATAATTAAAACAATTCTGTTTATGCTAATTTTTAAAAATTCTTGATCATAAAATTGCTTATATAAAAACATTTCCCATATTCAAAGAAAAATTTAAATAGCCATTTTTATATATATGTAAATATAGTATATAT
>AYEL01059714.1:0-13614 GCA_000484575.1 Olivierus martensii | reverse complement strand
AATATATAAAAATATCTTTATTTTATATTTATTATTACCTCTGTTAATATATCAGCAGATACTCCACTAGCCATTAAAATGCTACATAGCTGTTGCAATAAACCTGACAGGAAAAAAATAGAGAATTAAAAATTCATAAAATTTAAATGTTAATGAATATCATCATCAGCAAATAATTTCCTTTAAGCAAGTTTCTAGTGTGAAAAAGTGCTAAAATAATATTATTTATAAGGGGCCAAACTTTCCCAAATTATAATTTATTGGATCAAGATATCTGTAAAAAACCATCAAAGACCATATAAAACCTTCATACCAAGTTTCATTAAATTTGGAGATGGTTGAGTGGGGACCCCTGGTCCCCTTGATGTGGATTGACCCAGGGGTAAAATTTAGAATATATACTAGATATATCGATTGATATCTTTATTGTGACAGATTCTAACTTAGAAAAGATAAAGCTGGAAAGAAAATTCTCAGACAGATGCTTACAAGTTAGATCTGAAAAAGAGATAGCAAGTAATGAGTAATAAAATTACCTAGACCTGAGGTTTGGAGATGGTTGAGTGGGGACCCCTGGTCCCCTTGATGTGGATTGACCCAGGGGTAAAATTTAGAATATATACTAGATATATCGATTGATATCTTTATTGTGACAGATTCTAACTTAGAAAAGATAAAGCTGGAAAAAAAATTCTCAGACAGATGGTTACAAGTTAGGCTTACAAGTTAGATCTGAAAAAGAAATAGCAAGTAATGAGTAATAAAATTACCTAGACCTGAGAACAGAGATCCTAAGAGGGGAATACAAAATAATGGTACAAGTAACTCTTGATTTACAATGCTTCAAATTATGTAGTTTCAAAATTACAAAAATTTGTGCCTTTATAGATTTTATTACTGTTACACACAGTTTGTGTGAATTTCTACATATTTCTAAAAGCATCTGTAAATAGAACAAAATGGACCATCTGAGTGTGTCTCCCACTACCATTGAAAAGTGATGGAAACTTCCAAAAATTGATCTGTTTGTGTGAATTTCTACATATTTCTAAAAGCATCTGTAAATAGAACAAAATGGACCATCTAAGTGTGTCTCCCTCTACCATTGAAAAGTGATGGAAACTTCCAAAAATTGATCTATAATTTTACCTCAAATTATGAATTTCAGTCAATTTTCATTATTTGCGGTAGTTATGTTTTGTAAATTCTTTGCAAATACTGAACCATTGTGCCTATGGGAAATATAGAGTTAGATTCTTGTGAACCTTTCTTCCTAACATTTTCATCCTTGCTTTATGTGTGTTTTTCTGTTTAAACACACCTTATTTAATGTGTATTAGAGTAATTATAAATAATTACAGTATATTCAGTGTACAGTACTATATACACTATTATAATTACAGTAACCTTTACTTAATTTTTTAAAACAGTAATTATGTAGTAAATAAAACATTTTTTTTTCATGAGTAGTTGTTTGATGTTGCAGGATGTTTGCTGTGGCAGCTGACACATTGTCTTTTTAAACTGCGTTGAAAACCTGCATCAGCCTTGTCTGCATCACTTTTTGCCTCAGATTTCTAAAAGCTCAGCATAAGAAGCAAATGCACAGAAAGTTAGGAGTCTAAATTTGAGATTGCCTTCAAGAATGGATAACATTCTTCTGTAAGACCTGCAGATGATATCAACAGGTTTTGGCTTACCTGTGGTCTGTGGAGTGAGCAAAAATAGGTAATGAGACTTTTCCAGCAGAATGACACAGAGACAACATTTGGTAATAAACAACTTCCTTTATTAGAGAGAGAGGTTAGATTAGAATAGTATTTTTGCCACTCAGCCAGATTTGGCAAATAAGTGCAAAAGCCATGGAAATCGAATTTGTAGTTACAAATAAATTTTTGTGAATAGTCAAATATGCAAATAATGAGAACTGACTGTATATTACAACAGAACAGCATTTCCCAATTTAATTTGGCCGCAGAACCTTTTTATATTATGCATGACATTACAGAATCCTTTAAATTTTTTCAATATGTACAGTCTATGACAGAAAGGTTTTGACATCAGCGGAAAAGGTTCGGCTTTCGTATAATATGCAAAAACTGATTGAGTCATTACTGCAGTTGTTGATAATTGTAGGCTACAATGTGGGTTGCAACCATTCCATTGGTTGATTAGCAATGGGGAAGTGAAAGGAATATTGCATATTTAAGCATTTACATGCAAAAAAACGATTTTGTTTATTATGCTTTGCTCTTAACTTTTATTTATATATTAAGTAGCGTAAAAAATATTAATGAAATAAATTAGGTTTGTAACTTTATTGGCAATAACTGAATTATTAAGTAATAAGATACGTTGCATGCCGAAGTGTTGTTTAATATCGTATTTAAAGATATGAACTAGGTTGTTCAAGTTGAGTGCGAATTATTTCAAAATGCCACCTATTACGTCTAAGAGTTCTAGGTTGCTAATCATTCATCATAGGAACAACGGGATGCCTGTGAAAGACATAGCGAATATATTACAAATAAGTAGGCAAACAGTTTACAACATTCTAAAGCAGCACGAAGAGAGGGGGGAGCGTATCACCTAAAAAATCACCAGGTCATCCACGATTGATCTTCTTAATAATATCGACGATAAATGCATGTAATGATAAGTGCTGAAGGCAGCAAAGTTATCAAAGCTAATAGGGTGCATCCCGCATGCATCCTTCATAATCTGGAATCTGTAAACATGTTAAAAGCACCTCTCTAAGCTATTCTATAACCATTACCTAGCGTATAATAATGTTTTACAGCAATATATTTCAATATTAAGAATTCGAAGAATAGCAAATTATAAAAAAAATTGTTTTTCAACTTCACCAAAGTTCTAGGCTTTGCCCATTAAATAATATGTTATGTATTATACAGTTTCATATTTTTATTATATGCAAATCTGAAAATACTTAAAATAAACGAACTTTTGAGTGTTTAATGTGTATTTTTTATCTTACAATTAAAAACAAATTTTATATGAAAAAATCATATCGAAATAAGATTTTTAAACTTAGAAATTTTCACTTCTATATTCACAGAACAAAAAACAAAACATTATACAATTATCTAAATTATATTGACATTAATTTCAATACTGAGTTTTTATAACTTGTAAAGAGAATAAAAACTAAAATTGTCTTCTGTGTTTAATAAAATGGAAAGTGAAAGAAGAATACAGATCGAATTACTCATGTCAAGTACGTCACAGAAATTCTCCCCTCGGTGAAATATTCCCGTCCCCTATTTTTACCGCGGTAAGAATGGTCTATTTCATTACAAGCTGCTGTGCAGAAATTTTCCAGACTTTATAATTGAAACTACTTCCTCTAATGCAGCCCCTATGGTAGATGTCAAAACCTTTCTGTCATAGACTGTACCTAAAAAAATGTGACAGTTCAAGGTGAAATAACTTTAAATAACAAATTAAAACTTTCGATTTTAATTTGATTTGAAAATGAGAATTATTCATAAATATAAACTGACTATTCTTAAATTAAAATTACAAGTAGTCCTTAACTTATGACTGCCTCAACTTATGACCAATTCATACTTTTGACAGCAATGCTATTGTTCAATAATACTCAATTACACACTAATTAGGGGATTAACTTTCAATTCAAACCAAATATTACAGCCAAATCTTCCCTAGTGGAATAAGTCTGAATTAAATTAATCGTTAGAAAAATTTAATTCAGACTTATTCCACTAGGGAAGATATGGTTGTAATATTTGGTTTGAATGCTATTGTTGTCAAAAGTATGAATAAATTGATAAATTCTGCTATTGATCAATGCAATTGACCTGATTAAATTTCCAAATATATGGAAAATATCCTTTTTGTATTTGATTCTTGCAGTTTTGTGCTCTTTAAGTTTCTTAAGATAATGTATATTTCCCATTATATATTACTAGTGAGAAATCCATAAATTTTGTGCATTTCTAACTTCTGACATTTTTAAATTACAATAGAGTAATGTAAAATTTTTGAAACTGAATTTTATCCTAAATCAAGGAATTTATAATAATAAACTCAGCACTTCTTGCAGTAAAGTATTCAACTTAAATTTATTAATTTAAATACACAAACGTTTTCGGTGAATCTACACCCTCTTCAGGTATACTCTTTCATTAACCGAATCAAATCAAGAGATTCTTACAATACTAGTATATCAACTTCTATATAGATTCTTGCAATACTAGTATTGTAAGAATCTCTTGATTCGATTCAGTTAACAAAGGAGTATACCTGAAGAGGGTGTAGATACACCGAAACGTTTGTGTATTTAAATTAATAAATTTAAGTTGAATACTTTAGCTTCTTGCAGTAAAGTATTCAACTTAAATTTATTAATTTAAATACACAAACGTTTTCGGTGAATCTACACCCTCTTCAGGTATACTCTTTCATTAACCGAATCAAATCAAGAGATTCTTACAATACTAGTATATCAACTTCTATATAGATTCTTGCAATACTAGTATTGTAAGAATCTCTTGATTCGATTCAGTTAACAAAGGAGTATACTTGAAGAGGGTGTAGATACACCGAAAACGTTTGTGTATTTAAGTTAATAAATTTAAGTTGAATACTTTACTGCAAGAAGTGCTGAGTTTATTATTATAAAGTTAAGGAAAGTTTAAGTAGTTTTAATAGAAAAGTTAAATCAAAGAATATCTGTGTTTTTATAAACAAAGTGATTTCTTTATTTTTTTTGTGGAATGCTTAATTCTATCTCATGAAATCTGAAGATTTCACATAACACCAATTGGGAAACGCTGCAATAGAGAATAACAATTAGAATTTAGGATTGGAAATTTAGGAAGATTACAATGCTGAAACAATATAAGTAATATTAATGAAAGATAAAGATGTCACAGAAAAATTATCTTAAATTGATTAAATGTTATTATCACTGTTTTTTATTGAAGGAAACAGTATATAATAAATTCATTCTGTGATCAAATTGTTAATTAATTTTAATAAAACGTTTTTATAAAATGATATATGAATAAAAATGCATTTTTTTTTATATTATAAACTCTCTAGAATTTGGCACATTAAAATAATTTGCCTAGAAAATTTTATTGTTTCTGTCTGTTAGTGAGCATCTCACAAGGTAATGGAATATAACAGCTTGTGAATGCTTATGTTTGGAAATGCATATCATAAAAATGATATA
Organism: Olivierus martensii; assembly: GCA_000484575.1. Lineage (NCBI taxonomy): Eukaryota > Metazoa > Arthropoda > Arachnida > Scorpiones > Buthidae > Olivierus > Olivierus martensii. The sequence goes on along the minus strand of AYEL01059714.1, from coordinate 8,393 downwards.
CTGCTATATATTCTATTATAAGTATATTTATAATTTTTATAACATATTTTTGGATAATATTTATTCTATAGAAAAATGAAATAATTCCCAAATTTGTTATCTCATATTACTGGTATATAATTTCATATTTACATTATTTGTTCCAAATAAAATTTACTTATTCTAATGTACAAATTTTTCCCTATGTTTCTCATTATATCTTTCATAATTGGTATCTAAGCTGCAAGTTATCATTTTGCATGTAATTAGATTGTCTGCTTGCCTTCAACATCATCTTTAATAATAGTTAAACCAATGGATCAAGAACTGATCATGTTGTTAAAAGTTTATTGAAGTTGATATTTCTTTGTCACTTTGAACACAACCATAAAGGAAGATGAAGATCTAATATTGTAAGATGATTTGGCTATATAGTCACATGGAATTATGCTTTATTTCCAATCAAGAATTCAAGTTCAATTCCAGATCTCTCAGTTCCAGAGTTTTCCAGGAGAGATCAAGCCTAACCCAATGAACTCTATCCTTCATTTGTCAGTTGACTGTCTGACAGATATTGATAGTCCTTAATGAGCATTCAAACAGCATTGTTGCTTAGTAATCTTAAACATATACAAAATTATAGTACTTAATGAGTCTTATATGGGACATACTTTTTTGATTTATTGTATATGCAAAAATGTTTAACATTGAACAATACATAAATATATTAAATTGCAAACAACTCTCAGTAAGATTGTATTGTTTATATTAAATATCTATAAATGTCTATTTTATTGCTCATTCAATCGAAAGGAATAAATCACTTTATAAAGTCCAAAATTACAAGTACAGTATTAACGTAAGTGATGAAAAATTTACTACTTCAAAAAAGGTACAGCTGAAATACTTTTACAACAAGCTATCTTAAGCAGAGATTTACACAAACTTACATAAATAACATAGATAAATCTAAAAATGAAATTGCCTGCCATGGTTACCTTTAGTAATAACCATGGCAAATTATGATGCAATAACCTAACAACAAAGTTATATATAAGATAGCATTATGTATATGTACAATATATGCTAGAACATGGAATGTGAATCCCTGCTGAAGATAGCTTGTTGAAGTTGAAAATACTTCAGGTTGTATCTTTTCTGAAGTATTATATTTTTCACTACCTATCTTATTGCTCATTATTTTAATCATAAAACAAAGAAATTTTTTTTAAGATAAAGCATTAAAAGATTTTTTTCATATCATTTATATTTTCACATAACTTTTAAAGTTTAAAACTCTACACTCTTTCCCTACACGACGCTCTTCCGATCTAAATTATTAAATTTAAAATTCAATTATGATAAAAATGTGACACCTCTTTTGTTCTTCAATTTTCATATTGAGTAGATAATATTTTTTCTGAAGAACTTCTTCCTCCCGCTTTTGTCTTCTTTTGATATCATCTTCAGAATATGTGTCTTTGATTTTAGGAGTCATTTGATGTTTTAAATGCTTAACTCGAGCAATAAGACTTTTCTGACTTACACAGGATAAACCAGGTTGAGGAGTTTTTTTTAAACTACCACTTGAAACTTTAGATATATAACCTGTATGACTATCACATAACTAAATAAAAAATTATTATAATTCATTAAAAAAATAATATTAGTATCTAATTTATTTTTTTGACATTAATAAATTATTTCTCACTAATAAAAAAAATATTATAAAATGATTTAAAGATATATATTTAATGACATGCATATTAAAAATTTAAAAGTATTAACAGAATAAAATTTTAAAATTATTTAATATTAATAGGTATTTATCATAAAATATAACAAATAATAATAATATACTACCAAACTAATAGCATAGTTTAAATACTCCCAAAAGGATAATTGTCTTGTCAAAAATTGAGGTCAATATTCAATGAACAACAATATCTAAAATTAAAATTTAGTAAAATTACCAAAATTTTATGAATTTTTCCAATTAATTGAAGATTGTTCACGAAAAGACCTTCAATTAATTGGAACCAGAAGGAAATTTCTGTTCCTTATTAGTGATAATATTTTTAGTGTTGTTTTCTTTGTTATGTATAGTAAGCAGTGTATGGTGAAATCTATATGAAAAATCAAGTTATTTAGCTGTGAGATATTCTGCTTAGCAACAAATTTTTTCTCAATGTGTTTTTCTGTTTTGTTGTGTAAATTCTTTATATTGATAAGACCTCTTTCACTCTTTGTAGAAGAAAAAGTTATTTTTTTGATGTTTGATCACATCTATGTTCATATTTTATTTTGTAGATTGTCAAGATATGTTTATTTCCATTGTATGATTATAAAGGATCAGGTAATAACTGGAATGGAACAATTCCAAAGAAACATGTAATATGTATTCAGCACATTTATAATGTTTTTTGTATTCAGATGTGATTTTAAAATATTTAACCTATGATTGTACATCTGTAATATTGCTTTAATTTGTTTGTGCATTCAATATGCTTTGATTTAATCTTTTGCTAGACATTTCAAATTAACTTTGAATAGCTTGGCCTTCACATTTGTTTGATTAATATATCAATCTATTTATTAAAATTAGAGATGTGCAAACTGCTTAAAAACTACATTGAATCAAGTTTCAAAATAAAACTCAACTTGGTTTGAAAATTTTAAGCTAACTGAAATCTGTGTTATTCCAGTATTTTCTATAATATGAAGTTGAGTTAAGTAGTTCCTGACTTTATGAGTTAATTCATTCCTGAATGTAAACATATAATGTTTGAGATATTCAAGCTTCTATTTATATCTTTTAAAATTAAACATTTTTTTTTAAATATCTTAAATTGAGCTTAGGATCATAAAATAGTAACATTAAGTGGAACAAAAACAAATTTTAAAGAAAAACTTACACAAATATAATTTACAATCTAAGTTAAACACTCTATGACAGGCAACATGATTTGAATTTACATACTTTAAAGCTCTTTGTAAAAATATTTTATATTTCCCAGTTCTTTGCTTTCCACACCAAAGTTATGCAGTACTTAAGGTATACAGGTCTAATTTATTCACTATAATGTTTCCTTTTTTAGTTTCTTTGTAAATATAAATATTTTCTGTGACTTTTCTTTTTTTTAGGGTCTTCTATATATTTTAATAACTTTTAAAATAAGCAGGGTTTATGTTAAAAGTTTTGGGACATAATCATAACATTGTAACATTGTTACGATATTATAATTGGATAAAAGATCTAACTGTAACATTGGATGTTTATCCAATGATACAAAAGGTCCAATTGAACAAGTTAAGTTTAATTAAAATATAACAGCACAAGTTCAAGCAAAAGATTGATATATTTATTTGATAAAGATCTTTCAGCTTAAAAAAGCCATCTTCAGTAGCAAATAGTAAAAGAATTACAAATAGAACAAGTATTAATTTGAATAATTATTTCTATTCAAATTCTATTCAAATTAATTTTATTATCAATAAAATCAGTTTATTCTGCACTATGCTCAATTAGTTCATGTAATAAAAATCAGTTCATGTTGCATCAAGAATCATGAATTACTTTTCAGTGTGCTTTTATAATATTAATAAAAAAGATTGTCCATTCTACATTTCAGTAATGCTGTTGTAGACATTTGCTTCAATAATGCTGTTGTTATATGTACTCCTCTTACTAATGGATTTATTATTATATTTATTATTATTATACAATAAATTTTTAAGAAAACAAATAATTTTAGAAAATTTTAATAGAGATATTGATTATATAAAGCAGCTCAATACTTTATAAATAAAAACGTCAATATATTTGAAATACAATATATATTATACAACTCACTTTTCCTCTAGAAATAGAAGCTGAAATTGTAGGAGTAGAATTAATTTCACTTGACATCTTTATATTATTATTTGATTTCATTAATAATTCCTGAAAATTAAAAAGTAATAAATTTATATTTTATTTATTTAGATTTAAAGGGAAAAAATAAGTAAATTATGTAGAATTAAGTCACTTAACAAAAATAAATATATAAATGATTTTCCCTAATTATTTGATTAATATGTATTTACTTTATATTTTCATAAAGAAGAATTTATATATTTTTAAGAGTACAATTTACTTTTCAGAAAATATTTTTAAATGATGTAGTAGTCTTTAAAATAACAAAAGAAATCAAGTGGTACACTACTTCAAATGGTATAAATTGAAGTAATAATAATAATATAAATAAACAGAAAAAGATATTTGGTACAACAATCTTCTCATTCAATTGTTTATTTTTGTATTGTAATACAATGGTTGGTTCTCAGTCTTTCAAATCTTATCTCCAACCAATAATTTCATCAAAGAATTTTATCTTTCATAATGAAAATAAAATATTTATCAAAATTTGAATAACTTTGTTTCTTTATAAACTTGATTCATTATGAAGCTATTAAATAAAGTCACATAAAAAAAATTAAAGCCATCCTGTTTCATCAAAAAATTTATACTTATCAAATCTCTTAATAGTACAAAATAACTTATTAACAAATTACAAGCAAAACTACACAAGAGCCCTTTAGCAGTCAAAAAAAAAAATCTTCTGACTGGTAAAGGGCTCTTGTGTAGTTTTGCTTGTAATTTATATTTGGTGCAGTCTGATTAAATGTTTAATAACTTATTAACAGTTAATCTATTAATAAATTAAAAGCTTTGATAAGTATGAATAAAATTACATTTAAAGTGGAACCAAAATCTATTCATTAATGCTCAAAACTTTATATTATGACCCAAAAATTGTTCATTAATGCTTAGTTAATCCATCCACTCTTAGTGAGCTTCTTAATTTTTTTCATATATTTGTTTGAAAATAAACAAATATATTGGTTACATTTTATATTACTAAATAAAATATGATTATAAAATAAGTGAATAAATATAGTTAGTGTACAAATAAACTTCCACTTAAGTAACTTACAGAATTATTAACAAATTACAAGCAAAACTACACAAGAGCCCTTTAGCAGTCAAAAAAAAAAAATCTTCTGACTGCTAAAGGGCTCTTGAGTAGTTTTGCTTGTAATTTATATTTGGTGCAGTCTGATTAAATGTTTAATAACTTATTAACAGTTAATCTATTAATAAATTAAAAGCTTTGATAAGTATGAATAAAATTACATTTAAAGTGGAACCAAAATCTATTCATTAATGCTCAAAACTTTATATTATGACCCAAAAATTTTTCATTAATGCTTAGTTAATCCATCCACTCTTAGTGAGCTTCTTAATTTTTTTCATATATTTGTTTGAAAATAAACAAATATATTGGTTACATTTTATATTACTAAATAAAATATGATTATAAAATAAGTGAATAAATATAGTTAGTGTACAAATAAACTTCCACTTAAGTAACTTACAGATAAGCCTTATTCAAAGTGGAAAAATTATTTTATTGTAGAAGTACTTTTGACTTCAAGAAGTCATCATTAGCTTTACATAAGAACAATTAGAATACAACATTTTGGAATACGATATGTAGAATGTTATTTAAAATTTTGAAATTAATAAATAGAATTATAAATGAATGTTAAGATTACGTAATTTAAACATCATATCTAAGTTAAAAAATAAAATAAAATAATAGAAAAATAATAAACTGGTTAAAAACGAAACTATTAAATTAAAATAAACTATGAAAAGAGTTAAAATATATTACAAAATAACATATGGGGTTAAATGTACCATAATGGAGGTATAATAACTGGTCTGTTGTCATTTATAACATACGTCTTATTATTATAATGTTCAATGACAATAGCTCCCACCATTTTTATATCTTCCATTTTAGTTATTTGTCTGACGACACGCACTTGATCCCACTGGATGGTGACGTCATACTGGTAGCAATGTTTGACGAGTGCTGTGTTGAAGCTCGCTTTTCTTATATTAACTTGGTGTTCTCTCAATCGGGTACCTAGAGATCTTATAGTGCTACCGATGTACATTTCTTGTCTTTCAAGGTCATTATTGTAGATGGGAATGTTATATACACCAGCCCGTTGTGATGATGTTGCTGGCAGTTTGATGTTCTTTAAGTTGTAGAAGGTAGTATGGAGTTGGCTATAAGTTACAAATTTATTATCCTTTGCTAAGGCTTTGCTCACAGAGACAATGGCATTATAGTACTGTACGGGATGTAAGCTATTGTTATTGAACATTATAATAATAAGACGTATGTTATAAATGACAACAGACCAGTTATTATACCTCCATTATGGTACATTTAACCCCATATGTTATTTTGTAATATATTTTAACTCTTTTTCATAGTTTATTTTAATTTAATAGTTTCGTTTTTAACCAGTTTATTATTTTTCTATTATTTTTATTTTATTTTTTTTTTTAACTTAGATATGATGTCTGCATTAAATAATCTTAACATTTGTTTATAATTCTATTTATTAATTTCAAAATTTTAAATAACATTCTACATATCATATTCCAAAATGTTGTATTCTAATTGTTCTTATGTAAAGCTGATGATGACTTCTTGAAGTCGAAAGTACTTTTACAATAAAATAATTTTTCTACTTTGAATAAGGCTTATTTGTAAATATACTAAATATAGTTAGTTTTGTGCTGTACATGTACTTTTATAAATTTTAAAATGTACATACTTGTTTAGTCATGGATAAAACGTCTTTTGAACTACCACTACTTTATTGTGCCCACGGGACATCTCCTACTCTGTGAGATGTATATTTCCCACGCTTGTAGCTAGTCTTTGTCTTGCAGTTTTGGTTCAGGTCTGACAAAGAGTAGACCATGTTATAGTTTTGTACCGTGTATACTAGTAAAATAAATATTTTAAATTTGTGTTTGTTACAAATTGGCGCAGTGGCAGGACTCTTTAATAATTAGATTTATTGAAGTGTGTGCTTAATCATGATCGTCAAATTTCTGATTCGCAAGTCTGCTGAAACCGGATCTTTCACCGTTAACCGTTATTTGTTAGATGAAGAAGACTCGTGGTGTGAAGTGGATGAAATATTTCAGGATATCGAAAACCATGAAGTACTATCAGAATCGAATTCCGTAATTAAGGCTATGGAAGTTATGAAACAATCCAGAACTGTTTCAGTGAACTTAACTGATGAAGAAGGTAAGCCTTACATAAATAAAATATTCACGCGAAATGGGACTCCAGTAAGATTCGAAACATCTTATAAAGACTCTGCAGATCAATTAATAGAGCTACAATTAGCTCAAATAAAAAAGCAGGATGAAACTCTGAACACTGTCATCGAGACATTCCAACAAGTTCTAACACATGGCAATTTTGGCGATAAACGAACGCGGTTTGAATTACAAAAATTTGATGGAAAATCTGAGAATGCCATATGCTGGATGTTGATTTTCGAACGTGCTTGTGATTACAATAACTGGAAAACGGATACTGATAAAATTTTAAATTTACGTACTTACCTTGAGGGAATTGCCCTTAAGTGGTACAATTCCCGAATCATGGACGGAGTGTACGAAATCTGGGAGGAATGGAAAACTTCATTCACTAATTCTTCCGGACAGAACCATATTGAATTATCCATAGCTGCTGATAATTGGGAATATCATGGAGGGCCCATACTAGAGTATTACTTTGAAAAACAAAGGTGTTTGTCTCTGACCTACCCTGATATCGGGGATTATACATTCATAACTATGGTTATGAGAGGGTTACCTCTCGATATGCAATATATCTTGTTAAATCAAAATATTACGACTAAAGCACAACTACATCACTATAGAACGTCTTTTACCCAAGAAACAAGGCGAATGGAACAGGACTTCCCGTGATGAAACACGTGTTAACAAACGTACTACCGGGAAAATCAATGAAATCAAGAGGACTCTAGACAAAGAAATAGAGGAAAACCAGCACGAAAATATAATTGACTACACATACTCAAAAAATTAGTAAACGAGAGTGTGCTGGGCCCGTTAACAAAACCGGAACTCTGCTCTCTCACTGCTATAGATGACCCCAGGATTTTCCCTATAACAGTGAACGATATTGAATGCAATGCTTTCTTTGACCCTGGATCCACTGTCAACTTAATTCACCCGGATATGATAAGGAAATGCAGAGCCAAGATTCATGAGGGACATACTATGCTCAAAGCATTCAATGTGAAAAGTACTGCTTATCATAACTATGTCAAAATACATATTAAAGTTGAGGGCAGAGAAGTTTTGGTTAACGCCATACCGATTAAAGAACTGGAATACGATGTTCATTTCGGAATTAAGGCCCTTGAACAACTGAATATAAAATGGAGTTTTGTTACACATGAAGTTTATACGACTAACAACGATAAAATTGTACTTAATAATGAGGATGCACTAAGTTCATTTC
>AYEL01059713.1:0-13004 GCA_000484575.1 Olivierus martensii | reverse complement strand
TTTAATTTAATTATCACTACAACCAAATATTGCAGACAACAAACATTGATTGGTACTTACAAAAATTAAACAAACAATAAATACAAAGCAAAACACAATAATTCACTAACAAACTAGAATACATTAATCAACATAAAATACAGAATATACATTCAATTATTTAATAAGGTACTATTCATATATTATAACTATATAATCAGATATGAAAATCAAAAATTATACGATAAATCACTTGTCATGAAACCATTTATAAATGACGTAAGCGTTTTAAAATCTGAAAGAATATAGTCATCTATTTGAAAGTTTTTATAATTTAGTAGACGATCAGGGAAAGATCTTAATGACAGATTTAAGCGTCTGAAATCTCCAGAAAGGAAAGTAGATGACCTTGTACATCTTCAAATTCTCAGGTTAATATTTATTTCGTTAAATAGCATAATGTATATAGAAAAATAACATTTTTACGTCAAAATAGAAAATTCTGTTGTGTAAATCAAATTTATATAAATTAATGTCATCATGTTCCTTATCAGCAGTAAAGTAATTAAATAAAAATCTCTTGATTTTAGTTAAGACATTATTTAATTTAGTCAGATATCCCGCCGGCGTTGAAGCCCATATGATATGGGCTTCAAAGCCGGCAGGATATCTGACTAAATAATAACATTAATCTTAAATAAAAATCTCTTGATTTTAGTTAAGACATTATTTAATTTAGTCAGATATCCCGCCGGCATTGAAGCCCATATGATATGGGCTTCAAAGCCGGCAGAATATCTGACTAAATAATAACATTACCTTAATAACAACATCACCCTACCACCCCGCTGACAACGGACTTGCTGAGAGGAAACTTCGTGACATCAAGAAATTCCTTCAGTGCTACCCTGATTTTAAGGGTGGATGGAAATCATGTCTAGACGCAGCCGTACGTCACGAAAACCGAAGTTACACCTCAGGATTGGGATGTTCCCCTGGGTTCAGGTGGAACTCTGTTAGTGCTAAATTCGAAGCTGATAAGGAATTCAGGATCGAGAAATCGCCTATAGAAGAGAAAAATAAAACTATTGACGGGCTAATTAAATATCGTGATCATGTCAAGAAAGGATACGATAATAGACATGGGAAGCTATTGGATAAGATTGAAGCTGGTGACTCCATTCTAGTACAATGCGGAGTCAAAGGTAAAACACCAATTGTCAAAGGACCGTTCAAAGCGATCAGAATCATAAAGATGAATGGTCTCACTAAGAATGTCCCGATAAGATTGAAGCTGGTGACTCCATTCTAGTACAATGCGGAGTCAAAGGTAAAACACCAACTGTCAAAGGACCGTTCAAAGCGATAAGAATCATAAAGATGAATGGTCTCACTAAGAATGTCCCTTTACGAAACGGAAGATGGAACAACCCACACTGCACACATATGTAATATAAAAAAATATCATCAACGGAGTGATGAAATCTCCTAAGTAGGGGGTGTGCTGTACATATACTCTTATAAATTTTAAAACGTACATACTTGTTTAGTCATGGATAAAACGTCTTTTGAACTACCATACTTTATTGTGCCCACGGGACATCTCCTACTCTGTGAGATGTATATTTCCCACGCTTGTAGCTAGTCTTTGTCTTGCAGTTTTGGTTCAGGTCTGACAAAGAGTAGACCATGTTATAGTTTTGTACTGTGTATACTAGTAGAATAAATATTTTAAATTTGTGTTTGTTACAATTTTGTATAATTAATGTTATGCTATAAAATTTAAAATTATCCAAATTTTTACTAGAAAATAAAATTTAAAGCAAGATATATAAATGTTATATATACCAAAGTGAAAATTCTATATATTAAACATTCATAAACCCTACAATTGATTGGATGGCTGCTTTGCAATTGTTTTATAATAAAAATACTGTACTACTTTAGTTACTAATACTGTTAATAATTTATTAAAAATTGCTTTGACATTTTTCCCAATCAATGTTAATATTATGTAGTAAATTGCTTTTATATATTCTTACATATCTCTGTTATATTGTATACTAGCTTTGTGATATTTAATTCAATGTTCTAACTTCTTTTAAGTAATTTCTATAACATTTTTGGCTAACTGTTAAAAGACTTTTTATAAGAATCTTATATATTTTTGCAAATTATCATATAAATGCCAGTATTTTATGAAAAACTAATGCAAAAATGAAATACTGTAGTACATCTTAATCTGCTAAATAAATTAGGAAAATTAAATTTTACGCGGAGTTACCATACTACACAGTGCACCTGGATTTTGCCGAAATTCAAAAGCGTAGCCATGGGAGTGGAAAAACTCGATCTTTTCCAGTCATCATTGATGAACATACAAAGATGACGCATGCCAAGGCCATGGGCGAGGACACCCGCAGCGTCATCAAATATTTAAATAAATTTCCTCATCTACACCAAATCAAAACCATCGTCACTGATTGTGGTAGCTGTTTTACTTCCTCACTAAATCATATAAAATATTAAACATTTATTTAAAAAAATGTACAATAAATTCAAAATTCAATTCATTACATATCATACAAAATACAAACATTAAATAAAAAGAAAATTTTTAAATTTTTATAATCTCATCTGAGATGAAGCAACAAAAATTTTAAAATCTTTGATGAGGGATGAATAAAAATTTTAAAGCTTTTGTCTATCAAAACATTGTTATATATAAAATAGTTTATTTTGGCACAACTGCTTTGGGTGGTGGTTGCCACAATGTGCTCTTGTGGCAGCCTGCGAACTATTGGATACGTTATGTGATAAGTTGGTGCTAGATACTTGGGCCCTTTTCGATGCCGGGCCCATGACAAAAGTCTCGGATGTTACTACCTCTTGGTGGGCCTAGGTTCAAGTACTGCAGTACTTGGAAATCATTCTTTTTTTAAATCTGGTTCTTATAGTTTTGTGTCCTTTTATTAAGATAATGTATAGTGTCTTAGTAAACATTAGTAGTGAGAAATCCATAAATTTTGGGCATTTTTCAATGGTCTGATATATGGGCATTTTTGGGGACTTCCAATAGCTGGGTTTGAAATTTTTGGAACCAAACTTTGTTGTAATTTGTCTATCAAAACATTGTTATATATAAAATAGTTTATTTTGGCACAACTGCTTTGGATGGTGGTTGCCACAGTGTGCTCTTGTGGCAGCCTGCGAACTATTGGATACATTATGTGATAAGTTGGTGCTAGATACTTGGGCCCTTTTCGATGCCAGGCCCATGACAAAAGTCTCGGATGTTACCACCTCTTGGTGGGCCTAGGTTCAAGTACTACAGTACTTGGAAATCATTCTTTTTTTAAATCTGGTTCTTATAGTTTTGTGTCCTTTTATTAAGATAATGTATAGTGTCTTAGTAAACATTAGTAGTGAGAAATCCATAAATTTTGGGCATTTTTCAATGGTCTGATATATGGGCATTTTTGGGGACTTCCAATGGCCGGGTTTGAAACCAAACTTTGTTGTCAGTCAAGGAATACTTGTATTTTTATATTAATTTATTTAAACAGTAATAATTATCATTATTATTATTTATGCCAAACACAATTTAAAATCACATTTTATAATATATGATAAAAACACAAATGATATAAGAGAAAACATACAGTATATTTTTAATTACTTAATATTGGATTATTTAAAATTAATCCACAATCCAGAAATGATGTTTATTCTTGATATTTTATCTCAAGGGATCTTAATACATTTTATAATATATGATAAAAACACAAATGATATAAGAGAAAACATACAGTATATTTCTAATTACTTAATATTGGATTATTTAAAATTATTCCACAATACAGAAATGATGTTTATTCTTGATATTTTATCTCAAGGGATCTTAATGATTTTGTGAATTTGATTGTTGGAAATACATAGCACCAATTGATAGGGTATCTTAAGAAATCTTTAAACAGACAACATTTAACTCAGTGGACCACTAATAAATGAAAGTTAGATGTTCAAAGTTCACAGAAAAACTGATATATAATTTTCAACATAGTACATTTTTAATTGCAATTATTGTGTAGTGTACCTAAAGATGATTGTGTGATTCAGACAAAAATAGAAGGAACAGTGAAGAAAGGTAAACATGGATAATTGAGTTCATACCTTTTTCACAAGTATTATTGTGTAGTGTACCTAAAGATGATTGTGTGATTCAGACAAAAATAGAAGGAACAGTGAGTACATTTGAAGAAAGGTAAACATGGATAATTGGGTTCATACCTTCTTCACAAGTACTGAAATTGAAGAGTAATCAACAGGTGTAACAAATAGTTCAGGTTACAATCAAGATAAGCAGTTTTGTAGAAAATATATTGGATTATATTTTGGAAAACTGGAGATGTAAACTGGAAATGAGTGAGCTTCTTCAATTTCGATACTTGTGAAATGGGTCAAATGAAGATGAAACCAACAGTCATCTTCCTTTCTTCAAATGTGCTCACTGTTCCTATTTTTGTCTGAATCACACAATCATCCCTTAAGGTAGGCTTACACAATAATTGCAATTAAACATGTACTATGTCTGTTGAAAATTATATATCAATTTTACTGTGAACTTTGAACATCTATAACTTTCATCTCATCAATGGTCTGCTGATAAATGTTGTCTGTTTAGAGGTTTCTTAAGATGCTCTATCGATTGGAGTAATACATTTTCAGCAATCAAAGTCACAAAATCATGAAGATCCCTTGTCAGATGTGGATACTGAAAGATTTCTAAATGTCCAAGATTCATTTCTTTATTACATCTTAAATAATTGATAATCAAAATCAGAATAAAATTAAAATTATTGCAATAATTTCTTGCTGCAAATAAACAAATTTGTTGTTTCCTTTTCAATAAATAATAGAACATTTGAATATATATATTACATATAAATTATTTATTTTTTAATATTAGATGTATTGTCCATAATTCCAATTTTTTGAGTATTTTGTGAATTATCTGAGGAATTGGTTATCTGAGGAAATTTTGTAGTAATTAATTTCCCAATTTCTCTAGTTAATTAGAAGTCTACTTGTGTTATAAATAAATATAGAATTAATACATTAGCATTATTACAGGATAGTAGAACTTTCACTTAAGAATCTCATCTTAAAATACTTTTATATCTTTTATATCAAAATTTCAAATATAATTCAACTCTTACTTTTATTAATTTTTTTCGTAAATTTTTTGTTATAAATTTATAATAAAATTAATATAATTTTCATACACTTTCAGAATATAAAAAATAGAACAAAAAGAAAGATTATTATACATATATTGATGTAAAATTAATACACAGTAAACACCTGATTATCTGGGGTTGATTGCTAATTAACTCCAGTTAATCTGCAACTCTGAGGTGAATTTTAATCATTCATATTTTATCTTAGATGCAATATTTCAAAGATTTTAAAATGCTAGGATATGTTCTTTTATTATACCTTAGATAATTGCCAATAAAAATTAGAATAAAGTTAAAATTACATATATTGCAATAATTTTTTGCTGCAAGTAAACAATTTCTTGTTACCTTTCTCAAAAAATAATAGGGACATTTGAATAAATGTATTATGCAATTTAGTAATTTCTTAATATAAAATACATATTATACATAATTCCAATTTTTTGAGAATTTTGCAGATTATCTGGTTAAATTAATTTCCCTACTATTCTTTGTTTTGAACTTATTGAGAATACATTTCTAATATATAATAGAATGTAATTAATAATGTTAGTAAAATCATAATTTATAATTTAAGATATTACTTTTTATAATTAAAATAAAACAGAAATCTAATAAATACCACACTGATTCATAGTCTTTTGGCAAGAAAGCAATTGCTGTACTGGATTATTAGGAGAAACTAGAGTTCGAACTACCTAAAAGTTCAAAAGTTAAAAATTAAACTAAAACTTAATATATTTATAATTGATTTTGAAAGTTTTATGTATTATATTAGTATGATACAGTGGACTCTTGATTTTATGAACTCATAGGGACTCCAAAAAAGTTTGTAAATGAGAATGGCATTAATTAACATTAGGGACTTTTTGGAACCAATTAAATAGTTTGTAAAAACATGTAGTTCATAAATTGGAAGTTTGTAAAATGTGAGTCCACTGTATTTTAATAATTAAACTAATATTACAAGATCTATTATTGCATCTATGAAATGAATTTTAGAAAATCAATGATATATACATACTTGTAACATAAGATGAATATTTGTGACTTTCTGTGATGTCCATCCTTTTTCTTCTTCTGTAGGTTCAGTGTGAAGATCAAAAAATGAAGTAAGACGCTGAATATAACTTCCCTCTTTAAAAAAATTCTGATTGGATGTATTATTTTTAAGCAAATTCAACATGACCAGAATGCAATCTTCAACTACCACACCTAAAATTTTATAATTTTATATTTATAAGATTATTAATTTTAATTAGACTTGCTGGCTTGAGTGAGCTTAATTCAAAAAACTCAAGCTTTAATCTTTAAAAAGTCTTTTTACTGTTTATTATTATTAAGTAATGCAATTGTTATAGTTTTAATAATAGATATGGGACAATTAGATCAATAGCAAATTTCATGACTTCACAATATCAATATCAGTTTTCCAAAATTTACAATTAAGCTATTATAAATACAGGAGAAAGAAAATAGTTCTAGAAAATCTATTTATAACACAGCCAATTGCCCTTATTTTCAAACTATTGATAGGTGAGGACTAATCAATTTACAATCTTTACAGTTGGTGTACATCATAACATTTTAGTAGAGTGCCTTATTTTATTGCTGAATGTTTATGGATTTTTAATCTTTTTATTTTTAATTAATTTTTAAAACTTTATTTGGAAAGAATTTTAATAATTATAATCTTTCTTATCAGAGATTAGTGTTTTTGGCAATTTTTCTTTTATATGAATTATGGGTTTTACACTATTTTCTGAATTAATTTTTTACATTTACATTTTCAAATGGAATTAATGTTATTTGTTATTTTGTTTAATTTTATCAATTACTCTCTTAAAGTTTTGATTATTATTAGATATAAAAATTATATACTACAGTTTGTTTTCTATTAGTATCTATTATAGTTGTTTTATATTTTATGAACATTTTATTTGGTACAATTTGGCCCAATGATTCATGTATCACAAAACAAAGATAAAGTACAAATTGTTCATTATATTCATAAATAGTTGATCAGTGATTAGTGGACTTTCAAGCATGACTTAATAAATAATATTCATCAGTAAAGGTTAGATACTTGAGCTTTCCCCCAAGCTTTTCCTTAGTATCAGCAACTTTAATTTTAGTTATGCTATATTTAACATATATATTATTATTTAATTTACAATCTGACAAGTCTTATTCTAAAATAATGATGATATTATGACAAATATTTTATATATTGTTATGTAAATTTAAATACTACCGAAGTTTCTCGTGAATAGGCTCTTCTTGAAGTAAGCCCATATGCGCTTACAATCGGGATTACTTCCCGATTATAATCACATGGGCTTATAGTTTGGCTTTATATTTTATGGGCATCCGATATTGAATCGTTATGAATGAGATTTAGCTATGAAAATTACCGGTAACGTGCCACAAATAAAAGCGCATGGGCTTATAGTTTGGCTTTATATTTTATGGGCATCCGATATTGAATCGTTATAAATGAGGTTTAGCTATGAAAATTACTGGTAACGTGCCACAAATAAAAAAAAAATTTTATGGTACCAGTACTTAGGATTTTTCTTCAACACTATTCAATTTAACTATGATGTATAATTTACATTTTACAATCCATTATTCAGATTTCAACTTCACTTGCTTGTTCTGCAGTAAATGCTAACATGCAAAAATAAAGATACACAATGTATATTTTGACAGGGAATATTACAGTACAGTATAGATCAACTTGTTTCCACTATCAGCATTTATGGTAATCATGGTAAGGCTAATAAAGATTAAAGCTGATAGTGAAAACCCAGTTTGGAGGCCGATCATAGTTAAATTTTATAATCAATGTTTGGAAATTGATTATGGTACGGTAGATGGTATCAGTAACCATGATTACGGTGTATGCTGATAGTGGAAACAGTCTATTACACTCTAAATAAAAGCCCATGGGCTTATAATATTAATGTAAGCCCATGCGCTTACATTAAGATTTTCTATTCTTTACTGAATTTTTGTATTTCCCGAATCTAAGCGCAGTGTTTATCTTCAATTAAGATTTTCTATTCTTTACTGAATTTTTGTATTTCCCGAATGTAAGCGCAGTGTTTATCTTCGAGAAACTCCGGTAGGATGCTATGCCTATCATGGTTTCAATACTTAAATGAGCAAAGTGAGAGAAAGAGATCTGCAAAATGATAAAAAGTAATCATTAGGCCTTGCATAAGTTATCAAATTCAGACATGAAATAGCATGTGATGAATATTACAAAAAAACACAATTATGTAGCATTAATATTGGCACTTTGAATATCTATGGCACTAACATAACTAACATAGCATTAGCAATGAACAATAAAAAATTTCAAAATAAACTATAATTTTTAGTAGATTTGCACAACTTGATGCCAAACTAGGCAACCTACAAGAATCCTTTCTAAAATACATAATTATGTGGTATACTAACATCAAAATTTTAGGTAACTGTGGCAATAACAACTGATTATAAATTTTGAAAGTACTGGTGCTTGTTGAGTTAAGAATATAATTTGTACGTAAGTTTCCTTTCTAAAATACATAATTATGTGGTATACTAACATCAAAATTTTAGGTAACTGTGGCAGTAACAACTGATTATAAATTTTGAAAGTACTGGTGCTTGTTAAGTTAAGAATATAATTTGTACGTAAGTGTTATTCATAACTCTAAAACCATTGTTAAATGATACCCAGAATACTTCCATAAGTTATGTAATTATGTATTTTTACATTAAATTAGTTGCTGGAGTATTCTACTATTATAATATTTAAAATTCTTGAAGAATTTTTGAACTTTGGTGAAATTTGAAAATCAAATAGTCTATTTATAAATACAAAGTTTATAACCGGAGGCATGGCTACCAAGAGAAATTTTCGGGCCCATGACAAGTCTGTGGTCCAGGCCCCACTTAAAAAAGCACAATATTTTGGTTTAATAAAAAATTCATATAAAACATTAAACATTTATTTAAAAAAAAATGTGCAATAAATTTAAAATTTGATACATTACATACCAAACAAAATACAAATAGTAAATAAAAAAATTTTTAAATTTTTATTGCCTTATCTGTGATGAGGCTAATACCAAACAAAATACAAATAGTAAATAAAAAAATTTTTAAATTTTTATTGCCTTATCTGGGATGAGGCTAAAAAATTTTAAAACCTTTGATGAGGGATGAATAAAAATTTTAAAACCTTTGTCTATTAAAACATTGTTATATATAAAATAGTTTATTTTGGCACAACTGCTTTGGATAATAGATAGTGCACTCTTGTGGCAGCCTGCAAACTATCAGACACATTATATGACATGTCGGGTAGGTTAGTGTTAGATTAAGCTGCCATATCCTCAGAATATTCTGTATCTGCCAGCGGCAACTTACAGAGCCCATCACAGGCTGGCCAACACCCCATGATGGGATCAATCGGATGGTTGAAGAATGGGGTTGAATGGGCTGGGCCCAGACCCCTCCTGAAAAACTGGAGGTGTGGGAACCAGATCCTCCATAGTAGTAAGCCAAAGCTTTACCACATGGCCATCCGGCCGACATATAACATGTCAGGACTTGAAGGTCGGTCCTTTTTGATACTGGGCCCATGACAAAAGTCTCAGTGGCCCTGACTGGAGGAGTGCATGTAGATTTGCCAACTTGATATATATATATATATATATATATTGTATAAATAAATCAAATAACCTGAACTTTAAATATTGTAAATCAATATATATACTCTTGTAAGTTAGAAATAAGTTTTTGCTTTTAATATTAAAAAAAAAACCATAGAAAAAATTTTATATAAAGTCAAATTTACAAAGCTAGATATACATAAATCATGGAAAACTATATACTTATCATAAAAGTACTTCTGTAATAGAGAGCAGCGGAACTCAGTTGTTTATAGTCAGAGAGATTTTTATTGATATAAATCAATAAAATTTTTTATTCTATTTGAATTTATTTTTTTTATTATTTTAATAATAGAAAAAATTATAACTGTATTAGGTTGAAAATAATTAAGATTCTCTTCCAACTTAAATGGATGATTCTTAGACCAACTATTAGATTCATTGCAATCCTTAGTTTCATTTTATGATTATTAGTCAAATTCTTTCTTTTTTACTAATTATATTTACTAATGAATAAAGAAAGAATAATTTATTTTATATAATTTTTTTGTAATATTAAATCAACTTATTACAAAAAATAAATATTTGTATTCTTAAATTAAGATTACTTCAGTCTTTTTGAATCAATAGGAACTTTCTAAAATTAATAAAAAATTCTATCATTTTCACAAAAATATACAATTAAAGATTATGTCTGATTGTTAATGTAATGCATAAAATTTAAACAAATGTTTTTGTATTTATTTTCAGGCATCAAATTTTCATACTTTTTAACAATCATTAAATATGTAATTTGAAATGAAATGAATTTAATAATAATATTATTATTAAAAACATTTAATATATTAGATTTAAATTTATGGTTTTCAATTAAAAAAAAAAAGAAAGATATATTTCAAGATTCTAATGAAAAAATACTCTAATTACTTAGTTTGACTATTTATTAAAGGCTGAAAATTTAGTAAAAAATAAAAAATTTTAATCATTCAAAAAAATCATTTTTCCAAAATCAGAATAGAGATAATACCAACCTTATCAGTTAATTTGTTTCTACACATGATTATAAAGCATTATTATATCTATAGAATTTATTTTCCATAGATATAATAGTAAAACAGACAGTTCATTCTCAACAATGAAATTGCTAAATAAAGATCAATAAAATAATAGTTTATCTTTAAAAATAATTTTTTTTATTTAAATAAATAAAAATGAATTTTTTAAAATCAAGCAAATTATAATAATTAAGAATTTTTATTCGTCATCCACAACTGAGTAGATGAGCTTTTATATGGATGAATTACAGTTTTGGCACAACTGAGGGAATAAAAGTTATTTATGCAATATTTCAATGAAACCATAGTGACCACTGAATGTGATATTTCTACATCCCAATCTGCCATCTTTATTTTTCCAATTTTGTAACAGAAAATGGAGTGTGTACTATAAATTGAGAAAAATATGAATGGCAAACTGGATAATACTATATTTTAATGCTAATAGTAATTTTACCTAATAGTACTATACTGTATAATTATATACATAATTTGAAATGCCACATTTACAAATATTTAGCATTTATTTACTGCAATTAATACCCAAATTTTGATTATTGTATAGATATTTGAAAAAAGAATTTGTAAAGTGCAAATTACTTGTATGTTACAACTTATCCAATTAAAATGTAGTATTTTCTATAATATTTATAAATCCATAATTTAGGGATTATTATAAAATATTTTTTGTAAAATAAAAAACTTACCACCATCACTATTTCCTTCTTCTGCTATAGTATCTAATAATCTATCAAATGCATTCTCAAAAGCTACAATTTTCTGAATATTTGCATTACTTTTTGTTAGATGAGCTAATAAAAGTAAAGCCTGAAATATATGTTTACAATTATTTACAAATTTTTTAATATTAAAGTACAAAAAATTCATAATTTATGTTTTATTAATTTTATTTACATATATACAAATTTATTAGAAAGATTTGTTTTCTTACATCATTTCTTATAACTTCTCTGGTATCAGATAACAAATCCATTAAACGAGATACTCCCATTGGACTAACTAATATAACTTCTTGTAGTTCTCTTGCTTTATGAATGAGAAGCCCTGTTAAAAGTTTTACAGCTGGCCATCTAACCTTAAAATCAAATTCCTGAAAAAGAAAAAAAAAATTTATTTTAAGCACAATTTAAATAATCTTTAAATATAAAATTTCAAATAAATATTATACTTACATCTAATAATTCTAAAAGTAATGTTACATTTTCTGTCTTTTTTATGTATATCTCTGTAAACTGAACTCCTAAATCTTCATCTGATTTTTCTGGAATTATATCTTAAAAAAAATGTTTAATATTAACAACAGGGATAAGAAACAAACTGTATAAATTTAAACAAGCAAATACTGTATATACTCTTAGAATTTTCTAGAATAATTTTTCTGAGACAAATTAGAAGTGAAGAATATACATTTACAACAATCTGTCTTTATATTTTATCATTAGCACTATATAACAGTAAATTCAATAAATAATTTTATTTTTATTTTACATAGTACTTTTGGCTATTCACCATCTTACAGTGCTTTATAAAAATTCACAGAACAAATTGAAATCTCAGTCAAACATTGTTTCTATTTTTTTTTTTAAGATTTCAAATTGTTATGCAAGTTTTGTAAAGGACTAAAGATGGTGAATAGCTGAAAGTACTTCGCAAAATAAAAATAAAACTATTTATTGAATTTACCACTATACAATATTTGGTTTGAAGCTAGTAATTTAATAAATGTAAGAAGTGTAATTTATATTTATATTTTATTTTGAATAAGATTATTATAATATTGAAAATTATTATAGCATGTTTGTTTTATTGTGGTCAAATTACATTACTGAGAAAAAGAAATTCTGATTTTAAATTAAGAATCAATGGGAAATTTATTCTTAGTTTAAGATCAGAGATTATTCCTGGAAATTGCCTTGTAAAGAGTTCTTATTTTACAAGCAATTTCCATGTCAGAATTCACAAAGTCAGGAATAACTTGTATTTAAAATTATACATGAAAATGTAACTGCATAAATTTTTTAAGTATATGACAAATGTAATTA
>AYEL01059712.1:0-21446 GCA_000484575.1 Olivierus martensii | reverse complement strand
GAAATTGCAAGGGTGTGTAATCTGTCGTTAGGAACAGTGAACACAATAATTCATGATCATTTGTTGTTCCGAAAAGTGAGTGCACGCTGGGTCCCAAAGCAGCTGTCTGCTTTTGACAGACACAGAAGAGTTGAAGTCTGTAGAGAACTGAAGGAACACTATGAAAGGGAAGGCCAGGATTTTCTGAATCGCATCATGACATGTGACGAAACATGGGTTCACCATTTCACCCCAGAATCCAAAAAAGCATCGATGCAGTGGAAGCATACGGACTCACCACCTCCCAAGAAATTTAGAACAGTTGCATCTGCTGGTAAAGTGATAGCAAGTGTATTCTCGGATAAACAGAGAATTATTCACGTTGATTTTTTATCCCATGGTGTCACTATCAACAGTGAGTATTACTGCCGTGTTCTGCATGGTGTGCACAAGAGTTTACAGAAGAAACGTCTGGGTTTGAAGTTGCATCTGCTGGTAAAGTGATAGCAAGTGTATTCTGGGATAAACAGAGAATTATTCACGTTGATATTTTATCCCATGGTGTCACTATCAACAGTGAGTATTACTGCCGTGTTCTGCATGATGTGCACAAGAGTTTACAGAAGAAACGTCTGGGTTTGATCTCAAAGGGTGTTCTCTTTTTGCAAGACAATGCACGACCGCATACTGCTCAACGCACATTCCAAACAATCCAGGTACTCGGCTGGAGATATTCCCACACCTCCCTATAGTCCTGACTTAGCGCCAAGTGATTTCGACCTGTTTGGGCCCCTGAAAAAATTCCTTGGAGGAACACATTTCAACACTGATGATGAAGTGAAGAATGATGTCCTACAATGGTTCCATCATAGTAATAAATCTTTCTATGTCGAAGCATTCCAAGAGTTAGTTAAACGCTGGAATAAGTGTATAACTGTAGCTGGAGGTTATGTGGAAAAATAAATCCACTTTCCACACTTTGAAATTTGTTCTTCTATTTGTTTTTAAAAAAGTCCTGGATTGACTTGAACGACCCTCGTATTAAAATTATTAAAGACTTTGGATTAATTTATGTATTAAATAAATAATTTGAAAAAAACATATCTTAGAAAAATGAAACATTAAAAATTATTTACGAGAAAAATTATATTTATACCAAATAATCCTGATTAATCTGCCTTATTTAATTTATTATATAATTAATATAATTAGTATATTTATACCATTAAGATTCTCAGCAGGGCCTTTATCCTGAGTTGACAAATCTCTAGGTCGTAATAAACCTTTCATTGCTGTTGCTACTGCATTCAACATAATTAAAGCATGACAATCACCAGCTTTAGCTTGTCCTGTACTTATACATCTGTTCCAATAGAATTTATATATGTAAACATATACAATGGTATGCTATAAATTTATTCAACTAACATATTATTTCATATAATAATATTAATAATACCTATAAAGTGAACCTTTCAGAGCTAAAAATCGACTGTACAAGTATTGTTGAATACCTATTGATTGTTTATTGAATGATTCTGTAAGTTTTTCACATATAGTCTCAATCAATCCTGAAGAATATAATAAAAAATAAAATGAATAATTTTAATAAAAATGATAAATTATTAACTCCATCAATATTTTATTTTCATTTACATACTCATTAAGTTTTAAAATTAAAATTTTACATATCATATAAATTTCTATAGGAATCATATTTCATATAACTAAATTTAATTAAAAAAATAGTGATATATAACTTTATTATTAATTTAACTATATAATTAAATTTATATGAAAGTTACCAGGTCTAAGACTTAAAATAACATCCCAACAGTCAGTTCCAGTCATTAAGCAGTATTCTAACATTGTTATGGCATAATTAACACTCATTGGTCCACCTAAAGAAGAAAGTATTAAAGAGAATAAGAAACAGACATTTTCATTTTGCTATTATAAATATATAACAAAAAAAAAATTGGTATAAAAAGCATATAAACTTAGAAAAATGTTTTCATTAATATTACAAACATTTTCAATTTACATTTAATTCTTCTTGAGCTACCTTTTATAAAAACTGAGAATAAACAATGCAGGAATAGATACCGTTTTCTTTTGTTACAGCTAAATTTTAAAAGTAATTTTATAGAAAAATATTATCGTTAAAGAGAATTAAAAAATAATACAAAATAATGATAAATAAAATACCACGTTACTTCGAATTTAAGCTGCACTTTTTATTCAAATTTTTGAAGACGTAAAATTTGGGTGCGGCTTAAATTCAAAACGAATATTTTAACAATTTATTTATCCCGATCTCACACTTCCCAAAGTTTTGGTTTTTGCTTTACACTCTATGCAGGAGCATAATGTTACAACTGTTGATAACAGTTTTTTGCTTTACACTCTATGCAGGAGCATAATGTTACGACTGTTGATAACAGTTTATTCGATGATCCCCCATTCATACTTTTCTGATTTAATCCAGTTGCTGTTTGATAGCAGCTTGTAGAATTGCATCATATCTGGTCATATTTTAACTATAAGAAAAATCACAAACTACTATAATGCTGTTTATAATCAGGTGATGGAAATAAATTGACATCTTTTATTATTTTAAACAAAAAAACTGTAAATTTTCCTAAGGGTGTTACAATTCAAGCACAAAAGAATGCCTATTGACATCTTTTATTATTTTAAACAAAAAAACTGTAAATTTTCCTAAGGGTGTTACAATCCAAGCACAAAAGAATGCATGGATGACAACGGAATTGATGAAAGATTGATTAGAACATGTTTGGAAGAAGATACCTGGTACTATTTAAAAAAAAAATAAAACAAAAGTAATAGTATATCTGAAGAAGATTCTCAATAAATTAGGTAACTTATTATGTATATTAGTACCTATTTAAGTAAATAAAAGTGTTTATTTTTCAATACTTATAATAAAATCATTTTTATTTTTTCCAGTTTTAAAATCCTACTGCGACTTAAATTTGAAGTAATATGGTATATATAATTTTATAAAAAAAACAAAAGAGTTTTGTTAAATTAAATAACATTATTTAAATAAAACTATTTTTTAAAAAATAGTTTTGTTCATATCAGATAAAATACTACTGCTGATAAAATACTACTGCTTGCATATAAATTAGTATAAAAAACAATTTTGAAATATTATAATAATCAATATTATTAAAATAATTTAAAATATTCAATTATTACAGTAGTATTAATGAAAAAATAAATAAATAAGAGAGAAGATTCTTTACTAAGTCCAGAGAAAAGGAACTATAACTAAGAAATGGTTCCACTATCAATATATGAGAGTCTGAAAGAAAAAATTACTAAAGGTACAATACCATTACTGGAATAGCTATTGGATCATTAAAATTGATAATGTTGGTAGTAAAGAGACATTCACATCCAAAGCTTCTAACAGTACCATATTAATTTTACTTGTAACTTAACCAATAATCTTTGAGTAATTCAATTTGATAGTAGAGTTTTGTGCTTTTATCTATATATAACTATGACACTTTTAATTGTACGTTATGAAATTTGATATATTAAACTCTCAATTTAGAATTTGGGAGAAATATGATATTTATCATTAAATTTTAATAAAATCATTAAATTTTTTAATAATAAATTTTAAACAGAACCTTATTTGATATATTAAACTCTCAATTTAGAATTTGGGAGAAATATGATATTTATCATTAAATAATAAATTTTAAACAGAACCTTTTTCTAGATCTTATTGTTAATATTAATAGATGATCCTTGAACAGTGGAATGTTCAATAATAAATATGTTTAGTTTGATTATTCAGTTTTAACATAAGATCATCTAATCTGCAAGCAAGGATCTCCATTTTATTGAGGCAATATTAAGTTTGATAAAATAACATGGAAGAATGAATTATGAGAATATTTTAAAACTAGAGAAATTGCAATAAAATTTGCTTATATATATATAATTTTAATCAAAAATAGCTTTACAAAAAATTATAAACTTAATGTTTTTATAAATTTTTAGCTCACTTTTTGAGGGAAAGTAAGCTTATAAGATCATCATGAATTATGAGAATATTTTAAAACTAGAGAAATTGCAATAAAATTTGCTTATATATATAATTTTTTATTATTGTCATAATAATTAATCAAAAATAGCTTTACAAAAAATTATAAACTTATGTTTTTATAAATTTTTAGCTCACTTTTTGAGGGAAAAGTAAGCTTATAAGATCATAATAATATCTGGGCTGTTTACTATGTCTCCACTAATAATTTTTGAATTAATTAAAAAAATTTTCATGAAATTTAGCAGTAATATTCTGCCATTAAAGGTCATCTTTATGCATCATCATTTAATCCTACAGGATTGCATTTGATTTTTATCAAAATTTTATTATTAACAATACTTGGCACTAAATGTTAACAATATAGAGATAACATATGGCTTATCTGCAATGCTTAACACTTAGCACCATCTATTGTCAATAATATAAAATAAAAGTTATAAAAAATATTTTATATAAAATTGAATTTATACATAAGTATTATATAAATCAGGGAGAGACTATATTCCAAAAAAAACTATACATAACTTTTTCTTATTTTTGTTTACAGCAACGAAATTAACTATGTAACAAAATATAGCAATCTACAATTTTTTGATTTTGTTTTATTCTCTGCCTTTTCTAATTTGAAAATTTTCATGAAATTTAGCAGTAATATTCTGCCATTAAAGGTCATCTTTATGCATCATTATTTAATCCTACAGGATTGCATTTGTTTATCAAAATTTTATTATTAACAATACTTGGCACTAAATGTTAACAATATAGAGATAACATATGGCTTATCTGCAATGCTTAACACTTAGCACCATCTATTGTCAATAATATAAAATAAAAGTTATAAAAAATATTTTATATAAAATTGAATTTATACATAAGTATTATATAAGTCAGGGAGAGACTATATTCCAAAAAAAACTATACATAACTTTTTCTTATTTTTGTTTACAGCAACGAAATTAACTATGTAACAAAATATAGCAATCTACAATTTTTTGATTTTGTTTTATTCTCTGCCTTTTCTAATTTGAAGATTTTCATTTATTAAAGGATGAAATTTTTCTTCTCATATTAAAAAGCACAATATTCAATAATTTTTAAACTTAGGATTATCGACAATATAACTTCAACGAAATTTTAAAAAATTGATTAATATTTAGTCCATAAAAAAATACATTGTGACATAAAAAAAAAAGATTATACATTTTTCTAATTTGAAGATTTTCATTTATTAAAGGATGAAATTTTTCTTCTCATATTAAAAAAAACAATATTCAATAATTTTTAAACTTAGGATTATCGACAATCTAACTTCAATGAAATTTTAAAAAATTGATTAATATTTAGTCCATAATATAGAAAGAAAAAAAATACATTGTGACATAAGAAAAGGAAGATTATACATTTTGTAAGAAATATGGCAAGAATAAATCAAAAATGAGAAATGATTAAAAAATAATTATTTAACTTTTTCTAAGATTAATTCTACAATTCTGTTTTTATTAAAAATCAAAAAAAATATTATAATATACCTGGATCTGTAATAGGAGACAAACGATACAGAAATAACTGTGATAAAGAATCAATAGCAATTAAAGTACAACCAGTCCATGTAAGCTGCATATCATACAAAGTAGTTCCTCCAAAATATTGTTTTAAACCTAAGTAATATAAATTATTTGTAATTAATAATGATATTAATAAAAACAAAACATATTCATATTGGAGAAATAATTTTGAGCATTGTGAAAAATAAAATGAAACTTAAATTATTTTTATAAAAATCTTTGTTTATTTTATTTATATTTCTTTCAAAAAATAATTTTACATTATTTTTAACTGTATTTCTAATATTATCTATTAATTTTGCTATATCTATCTATCTTTCTATTGTAAGTTTGGGATCTGAAAAAATAAAAAATACTAACAGGTTAATAGTTTATATACAATAATACCCTGACTTACATAAATTCGGATATATGTCACTTCTCATCTTGCCCCCTTGCTCACTTATTTGTTTCACAATTACATAGTGCATATATATATATATATGAACATATTTGATTTGCTGATTTGTTGATTACGTATCTTTAATTACAACTACATATTATAAATTTTATAACCAAGAAGAAAACAAATTATAAAAGAGCCAGTTAAGAACCTAATACATATGTATTCTCTAATTAGATCTGAGAATCTGTTGGTATCCTAACTTACTTAATTTTCAACTTATATTATACTTCCCAATCCCACCTATTAGGTAACTCTGGGATATTACTATATATATCATCATTTTTTTTACATTCAATCACAATTCTATTTCATAATATAAATGCAATAGACAATAGTAAATGAAAAATAAAATGAAACTTAAATTATTTTTATAAAAATCTTTGTTTATTTTATTTATATTTCTTTCAAAAAATAATTTTACATTATTTTTAACTGTATTTCTAATATTATCTATTAATTTTGCTATATCTATCTATCTTTCTATTGTAAGTTTGGGATCTGAAAAAATAAAAAATACTAACAGGTTAATAGTTTATATACAATAATACCCTGACTTACATAAATTCGGATATATGTCACTTCTCATCTTGCCCTCTTGCTCACTTATTTGTTTCACAATTACATAGTGCATATATATATACCGTATTTGCCGGCGTATAAGACGCACCGGCGCATAAGACGCACCCTCTTTTTTATACACATTTTTGAAGGATAAAACTTTATTACTGATCATTATAATGAATTTACAGTATTTTAAATATAAAGTAATACAAACAGCAAATACTTTCTGCAAATACCCAATCTATCTGGGAAAGAACACCTTTTAATCTTCTTCATCAAGACCCAGACACTCATCTCCAGAGTTAAATGAAGAGTCACTTGAAACCTCTTCTAAATCAGCATCTGAGTCCTCATACAACAAATTGTCCTCTGTACCATCCATTGCATTACTAATGCCACATTTCTTAAATGATTTAACCACTGTCTCTGTTTTCACAGCATCCCATGAAGCTTTGACCCATTCACAAACTTGAGAAATGCTAGGCCCAGCTGTGATCGTCGATGAAAGCGCATGCGCATTCATTGAACTCTACGTAACTAATATTCCCACACTCCGCAAGGAAACAAGAAAGAAATCGCATAACTCCGAATAGAGGAAATTTCCAGAAATGAATGTAATCGAAAACTGAGTATTGGCGTATAAGACGCAACCCGTTTTTCAGACCTATTTTCAAAGAAAAAATGTGCGTCTTATACGCCGGCAAATACGGTATATATATATATATGAACATATTTGATTTGCTGATTTGTTGATTACGTATCTTTAATTACAACTACATATTATAAATTTTATAACCAAGAAGAAAACAAATTATAAAAGAGCCAGTTAAGAACCTAATACATATGTATTCTCTAATTAGATCTGAGAATCTGTTGGTATCCTAACTTACTTAATTTTCAACTTATATTATACTTCCCAATCCCACCTATTAGGTAACTCTGGGATATTACTATATATATATCATCATTTCTTTTACATTCAATTACAGTTCTATTTCATAATATAAATGCAATGGACAATAGTAGAAATTTGATATTCTTATATAAAAAAATTAAATATGAAATTTTTACAGAGTTCTTAAATTTATTAATCTTTTCTATTGACATGGAAAGATTTAATAAGTTTAATTAACAAACTTATTAATTTTTTATAATAATAATCATAGACTATCAAGTTCTGCTGCCTATAAGAAATACATGGAATCCAGAAAGCACTTTAAGCAGATCCTGCTTGCAATGCTTTGTGGATTCCTTTTATAACTATTTTATGACTATTGATATTAAAACTTACTGTGATCATCTCTTCTGTGTGTTCCTGTGTTTACACTAATACTACAGACTAATTGTAAAGATTCTCTAAAATAATAAATGTTAACATTATTCAATATCATATAAAATATTTCACATTTAAAAAAATTTTAAATGGTTTACCGATAAAAACATTTAATTACACAATCCTTATAAGCAACTAATATATAAGACGGAGGTGGACTGATATCATATATAGAAAGTCTAGGAGTTGCTATACCTACTACAGAAGATAATGCAGTTGATGAAGCATGATGCTGCCAACCCTATAATAAAGAAAAAATATTTTCAAAATTTTAATAAGCATTTTGCATTTATTATTTAAAAATAATAAAAACTAGCAATTAATTTCAATATTAAAAAAAATAAATAAAAATTTTAATGGATATAATAAATGCATCTATCTATATTATAATTAGTCAAACGTGGTTGGCTGGAGTCCCTTTTACGAACGAACCACTGTACCGATTTCTATAAATAGGGTATTGTTAGAAAGGTCTAATTTTCGGATGTCTGCGACAAGAGATCTTTTTTTTTATTTGGCCATTTTTTAGGGCCCTAGGGGCTGAATTTTTATTTTATGACAATAAATATCAATAGATGGCACTAAGTGTCAAAGAAAGGGGGCAACAGATAACTTATCTGCACTACTATTATTGGATTTTTACAGAATTACTTAGCTAAAAGAATTATTACTGATTATGATACAGGATACTGTTCAGCTAACCTTTTCACAACTTATTTAACCTTTTCATTGGATGTTTTATTTTAAAGGAAATTTTATGTTGAATTTGCAGTTAAGCCTGTCTATATCCATAATTACAATGGTGAAATATTACATATCTCAAATGAAATTTGCTTATATTTTATCACACGAGAAATTATAACCATTCATCATGCTGTAAACTACCCCCTTCATGGGGGGTGCAGCCCACCCCACGAGGTCCCCAGTGCCCGTGGGGAGATTTGCAGTTAAGCCTGTTCTATATCCATAATTACGATGGTGAAATATTACATATCTCAAATGAAATTTGCTTATATTTTATCACACGAAGAAATTATAACCATTCATCATGCTGTTCTATAGCCCAGTGCCTGTGGGGAGATGAAACTGGATGCAGCCCACCAGGGAGATGAAACCAAACCCGTTGGGGTGGACACCACCCGACTGGGGCCTCCTGCTCCCTGGTGGATGCACTGGGATGATTTGGATATGTAAATTTGCCGTTCAACAGCATCATCATGCATAAGATGTTAGTTTTACCATATATGTTATCTTATATCAAGAATAAATGCTTTAAAACATGTGAATATAATTATATAGAACAAAGATTAAATTCAGTAACAGCGATCAAATTCTAGAAAATGAAAGTACATTGCACATGAGAGCATAAACGCCCCGTGCAATTAGTACACATTTGAACTAATGCTTAATAAAATATATATTAAATAAATTTGCAGATAAGCTATTATTACACAATATGCTGTTATACTGTATAAAGTATTATTAGTAAGCTATTATTATACTATATGCTTATGTAAATAAATTTGCAAGATAAGCTATTATT
This sequence comes from Olivierus martensii, assembly GCA_000484575.1. Taxonomy (NCBI): domain Eukaryota; kingdom Metazoa; phylum Arthropoda; class Arachnida; order Scorpiones; family Buthidae; genus Olivierus; species Olivierus martensii. Next base: position 11,933 of record AYEL01059712.1, on the reverse strand, counting down.
ACACAATATGCTGTTACAGGTATAAAGTATTATAAGATTAATTCACAACAGTATATTTCCGCTCATTTATATTATAAAGTATTATAAGATTAGATCACAATAGTATATTTCCGCTCATTTTTATATGAGCAGGGAATTTCTAGTTTATAATAATTACAAATAATTAACTTTCCAAAATATAACAAGTTCACATTATTAATGATATATTAATTTCATTATAACTTTAAAAGAAATTTTTATATAAAAGTAGTTTTCAAAATAATTTATGAAAACCAACAAAAACTTGACACTTTATATAGGAGAATTAGAAACTATTATGAGTGAACTAATGAAATAAACATAACAAAAGCATCGGAAGTTAACTTTAAAAGAAATTTTTATATAAAAGTAGTTTTCAAAATAATTTATGAAAACCAACACAAACTTGACACTTTATATAGGAGAATTAGAAACTATTATGAGTTATAAATGAAATAAACATAACAAAAGCATCGGAAGTCAGTATTGAATCTTTTGTCTTCCTTACATTTCTCTAATTAATCCACAGATTCATCTTTAGATCATGAGATAATGAACTGATCCAATCTTTGTATTTCTTCCCTGCAATCTTTCATCAAACTGACTCCTCTGATCTCTCTTGTAGCTCTCTCAGTATCTGATGGATGATCTTGTGTTTGAAGAAGTGTTTGAATCAATTTTCTTTTGGCATATATCTCCATTAATCATTTTCATTGTTTCTATTCTAGTCATCATATCTCATAATTAATCATTCTATACCAACTCTGCCATTCATATTACCTGTTACTTACTCATTCATTCATTTAGATCAGGGGATGTCAAACTCATTTTAATTCAAGGGCCATTTAATGAGCCTGTAAGACTGCTGCAGGCCACAATCACATTTAAATTAATTTAAAATTACGTTTTGGATTAAACATTCCAAAATATAGATAGTATAATTAAAAACATTGTGTAATCAAATGAATATATCACAAAAATATATAGTTACTATATAATTGCTTTTAATTATACATATTTTCTAAATTTAATTCTTCCATATCAATCTTTAATTTTCTATTAACCATTAAATGTCACATTTTTTGTACAAATACAAAAGATTTCATTAAAATTCTATAAATTCGAATAACTATAATTACTTGCATTTTTTAAATAAGTTAATAATGCAACAAATAAATCTCTAACAAGCCGTAGTGCGCTCTTTATACACATCCTTCAAAGAGGGATTGTTTGAAATTTGATCTTTGTATTTGTCTATCCAAAAAATACAGTTTCTCATTTATGGTTTTTTGTTTTTTGGTAAGAAATTTCGCCCAAAAGGATGTAGACCTTGCAGGACAGCAATTAGTTTGTGTCAGCAATCTGAAAGATCAGTGTTACCTGTACGTATACGTCCGATAAGGCTAATAAAAAAAAAAACTTGTGCAATTACATTTCATTATATCCAAACTAGTGTGTCATAATATATGACATAGCTACAAAGCAACAGTTATTTCCTATTGGCCCATAACCCCTTGCAGGACAGCAATTAGTTTGTGTCATCAATCTGAAAGATCAGTGTCATCTGTACGTATACGTCCGACAAGGCCAATAAAAAAAAAAACTCGTGCAATTACATTTCATTATATCCAAACTAGTGTGTCATAATATATGACATAGCTACAAAGCAACAGTTATTTCCTATTGGCCCATAACCTACTGTTCTCATTTTCATTTTAGTTAAGAGCATTGAGGGCCACAAAAAAATCACATCGAGGGTTGCATGTGGCCTGCCAGTTTGACACCCCTGATTTAGGTCATTCCAGTATTCATCTTCATCACTCTCATTAATATCACTTATAAGTCCTTTTGTAAAGGTTAGCAGGTTTTTTGGAGAGAGAAAAAAGAAAAGAAAAAGTTAAAAGAAGTTTACACATTGCTTACCGTGTTGGGAATGGAGAGGTGTGTTTTGTGGCGTCACTCTCATTAATATCACTTATAAGTCCTTTTGTAAAGGTTAGCAGGTTTTTTGGAGAGAAAAAAAAGAAAAGAAAAAGTTAAAAGAAGTTTACACGTTGCTTACCGTGTTGGGAATGGAGGGTGTGTGTTGTGGCAGTGGGAGGACAGCCATGTTTGTTGGACAATTGAACAGACATTATTTTCATATTTTTTCTAAGTTATTTGTATTAGTAATAAGTTTGGAAGTTAATATTAAATAAAAGTTGTAAAGTTTAGTAGAAGAAGAAAATATATGTTAATGTTAGAAAATGAATAATTTTGTATTAAGTAAAATAATATGTAAATCAAATAGGAGAGTTAAAAATGTGTACTGTAAGAGACAGAAAGTTCCCATTCTAGTATCAGAACTTGATTGTAGAAGTGTTTGTCTTGTAGCAGTCGGTCATCCTTGGTCAGTGTGGATGTCGTATTTGTTTATAACAGCGGTGTGTTGTGGCAGTGGGAGGACAGCCATGTTTGTTGGACAATTGAACAGACATTATTTTCATATTTTTTCTAAGTTATTTGTATTAGTAATAAGTTTGGAAGTTAATATTAAATAAAAGTTGTAATGTTTAGTAGAAGAAGAAAATATATGTTAATGTTAGAAAATGAATAATTTTGTATTAAGTAAAATAATATGTAAATCAAATAGAGAGTTAAAAATGTGTACTGCAAGAGACAGAGAGTTCCCATTCTAGCATCAGAACTTGATTGTAGAAGTGTTTGTCTTGTAGCAGTTGGTCATCCTTGGTCAGTGTGGATGTCGTATTTGTTTATAACAGCAGATTCTACATTTTTGGATGGGAACTTTAAGTTTGTATGTTTTTGGTTTACTTGTTAACAAAGTTAACAAAATTAATTTAAGTTCTATAATTATGGAGTCGTTAATTAACGCTATCTATTTTGTCTTGGATTGGATTGTGCAGACTGAGGTGCATATTGACATTACTATATGTACTGCATCTAAAGTAGATCTAACAGAGGGAGGGTTGGGTCAGAACCTGGGGATGGTTCAGGAGTAGTCCTGAAGATCCTACTTTGTACTCTGTTATATAGTAAGGGGAATTTTTCGTTATAAAAAAATGAGAATATATACCAATTAAAAACATTCCCTATAGTCTTCATTCTTTCCATATCATTCTATCATTCATATATTTATATGCAAAATGCATTTCTTCATTCTCTCATTCATCAACATAACCACATCATTTCTTTCTTAATCACCAATTCTTACTACAAATTATTGTTGTTCCTTACATACTCAAATATGCACTTTAATTTTAAAATGTTTCATTCATCCACATATCAAAATTATACTTGGACATCTAATCTCCATTTATAATTCCATTTTCATAATATTTGTATCTCATCCAGTTGATTTGTAATAATTTTGACAATCCAATTATTATTTCGTGGAATTTTGAAATTCTAAATCAAGATTCATCATGTTAGCAGTCAGTCAACAGTGATATAGTCTGATGGAGAGGTTGACTCAATAACAATTCCATTTATCAATTCTGAACATCATTTCAACCTGTCTCCTAACTTCTAATCATTATGGCTTAAAAATATATTATTATTTATCAAAAATTGATATCATATAACCTATGTTTATATGTAAAATTTATGAAACTTAATTTTTAAAACATATTAATTTTCTATTGCTGCACAAATCTTATGAATTTGGCATTGTATTCTGTCCATTTTATGCTCCTATTATCTTATGTGATCAGTTGTATCTTGTTGAAAACATTTATATATTAAAGACTGAATTTTGTTTGTTCTCAAAGCTTAATTTTTTATATGCTTTACTAGTTAGCCCCTAGTCACTAGGGGCCCAAATATATCAAAAATGAAACATTTGTTTCTTATCTGTCAAATTTGAGATTTTTCATTTATTTAGCATATCCCTGTATATAATACTTTTGCTTGTTTTTCTTTTCTCCAGACCAAACTTTGAAATTTTCTTTACATGAAATTGGCAACTAACAAACTATCGATTTACTGATTAAGTTATTTAGGTAATAATTATAATTTTTATCTTAAAATAAAAAATTATAATTTCTGAAATGAATAAAATATTTAAAATCTGAAATAATTATTATTTAAATACAATATTTATGTAGTCTCGACATGCCAAATGCAAACTGAAAAGCTAATTATAATTTTTATCTTAAAATAAAAAATTATAATTTCTGAAATGAATAAAATATTAAATATGAAATAATTATTATTTAAATACCATATTTATGTAGTCTCGACATGCCAAATGCAAACTGAAAAACCAACATTTTTCAATCAGAAAGACGGAAATTGAAGTCAAATAACCTAAAGAAGTATATACAAACATAAATAGGAAATAAACTATGATGATTAAACACAAAATTTATAATGAGATTGGGATTTAGTTTTTAAAAGACGCGATTAAAGATTCAACATAAGAGAAAATAGTAACGGTGGAACTTCCAGTCGCAAAAGTTCACATATGCACAAAAACAATGGACTTCATACACTTATTCCTTTATTTTATATGATAATTGTTATATTCTTTTTGCTGTTAAACCCTTGAATGCAACCATAGCCTATTATCCATAATAAAAACAGAAAATATAAAGAAAGCACGTGCACTTTTTCTGATAATATGGAGGTTAAAGAACTTTAATCTATGAAAGAACGTGCACTGGCTAAGGCACTGGTTCTTATAGACTTAAGATGACATCACCTCTTGTGGACCAAAGTAGGCAACAGTTATAATTATTATCTTAAAATAAAAATACTAATTACTGAAATAAATTATTAGTTGTTATAATTTTTGAAATAAATAAAATATTTAAACTCTGAAATAAATTAAATGTTATTTAAACGCAATGTTTACATAGCCTTGGCATGCCGAATGCAAATTGAACTCGAGCCCAGGAACAGGCAACATTTTTTGATTGAAGAAGACATAAATTGAAGTCAAATAACCTAAAGAAGTACACAAACATAAATAGGAAGTAAATTATGATGATTAAACAAAATTTATAATGAAATTTGGATTTAGTTTTCTAAAAGAGGCGATTAAAGATTTGAAACGAGAGAAAATAGTAATGGTGGCACTTACGGTCCCGGGAGTTTGCACATGTGCAGAAACATGGACTCCACATGATTATTCCTTTATTATATATGATACTTTAATGATATTATCAAACATGTATAAAAACTTGCAAATTTTAGAATAATTATGTATATACAATGGCCTCTTGCTTTCACAAACCACCAATTTACAAACTGCATGTTCTTATGAACTATTGAGCTGATTCAGAAAAATATCCTATAGAACTAATATTAATTAATGTTATTTGCATTTATGAAATTTTTGAAATAAATAAAATATTTAAACTCTGAAATAAATTAAATGTTATTTAAACGCAACGTTTACATAGCCTTGGCACGTCGAATGCAAATTGAACTCGAGCCCAGGAACAGGCAACATTTTTCGATTGAAGAAGACATAAATTGAAGTCAAATAACCTAAAGAAGTACACAAACATAAATAGGAAGTAAATTATGATGATTAAACAAAATTTATAATGAAATTTGGATTTAGTTTTCTAAAAGAGGCGATTAAAGATTTGAAGCGAGAGAAAATAGTAATAGTGGCACTTACGGTCCTGGGAGTTTGAACATGTGCAGAAACATGGACTCCACATGCTTATTCCTTTATTATATATGATACTTTAATGATATTATCAAACATGTATAAAAACTTGCAAATTTTAGAATAATTATGTATATACAATGGCCTCTTGCTTTCACAAACCACCAATTTACAAACTGCATGTTCTTATGAACTATTGAGCTGATTCAGAAAAATATCCTATAGAACTAATATTAATTAATGTTATTTGCATTTATGAACTTTCAATTTTATGAAGTTTTTTGTGGATCCATATGAGTTTGTAAAATCAGAAATCTACTGTATTATTAAAAGTAAAAGTATTCAGTTTTAATTTGAATTTTTAATCAATTCTCATAAAAATTACTAGCATATTAATGAAATCTGCTATAGAATTATAGAGGGAGCGTACTAACTTATAATAATTCATACTTATAATAGTAGTTATTTCCAACAGAAATTTGTACTTTTATGAGGACTGCCATCAATATTTTTTGTAATAATGAAGCTCACAATATTTGTCAGTTAATTGTTTCCTTCAGTTTCTGAAATGTTTGTAATGAAATCACATATCAATTTAAAAAGAAAAAAGGATTTGCATTTCAGTGTTCTTTATGCAAAGTAAAGCAAGTTCTCCAATAGCATATTTCAGGAAAAACTGGAAATGATCATCTATAGCTGTCACTATCTATAGCTCATCACGACAGTAAGAAAAATAAGATTGAACAATTATTGCAGCCAACATAATTACCAAGATAATTATTTTCTATTTTCTCATATTGTGCAAAATTAAATTTCTAAGCAAACTAACTTCTAGCATTAAATTTAAATAAACCCAGCTAAAATTTTATTTTTTGTTACATTTGCATCTGATTTTAATGGTTTTTGATTATTGGTCAGATTGATAATTCTTTGAACTTTTATTATCTTGGAATTAATTTTCTTAAGAAACTGGTGTATAGCTTGTCAATTCCTGTTCTCTTACAATCCTCTCACTCTAACAGTTGTGGCATTTTGTGGTTTGGCCTGGAATTTCCCTCTGCAATGGAGAAATTCCAGGGCAAACCACAATCAGCCAAAGAGTGGAAAGTGGTATTAAAAAATAATTTTTTAGTAAGTTTCTTTTTACTGTTAAGTATTATGAAAAATACCATCATATTATACATTCTAATTTTGTATTTATCCAATATTTTATTTATTTTTACATATATAAATGTTCACAAAAGTAGGATCTATGTTTTTCTTCTTGTAAAAAATAAATAGTGTTTATTGAACATTATTGTGTTGTATTTATTTTCATATTTTTAATATTTTGACTTTTTCTTGTTGGGAAACCTAACTATTATTTATTCTCTTTATTCACTTTATCTACCTAGTATTATATCTGTAGAAAAAAATGTGTTCACAGTTATGATAAATTTAATTATGAAAAGTTTTTAATGCATCCTTACTGTAAACCAGACTTAGTGTATTAGATACTGAATTATTGATAATATTTAATACAAAATGGCAGTCTAATAAACACTAATAATAATATAATTTAGCAAATAAATTGAATCAAACTTTAAAATTTTAGCTAATATACTCCTTTCTTTACATATTTTTTATATTAAATTATTATAATAGTTTTAATTATTTTAATCATTGAAAACATACATTAGACAAGTGATCAGTTATGAATGACCAAAAATATATTGAAATTTTTAAAATTACTAACCACAGTTTTAGGTTGAATATCAGGAGCAGTATTATGAAACATTTTATGAAATGTAACTGGTTTTTCTCTTAATTCCCACAATTCTACAATACTGCCCATTGGACCTGCAATTTCAGATTCATAAAAGAAGAAATATCAATAGCATATTAAAATTTTAGTATTAATTATAGAATAAAAGAATAAATAATTACCTGATGCTGAAACTACCACTGCATCTGCTGCTTCTCTTAAAACAAATTTCAAATGTGTTACTCTAACAAATGCTGAAATATTAATTACTGTTAAATAAGGTTAAAACAAAATTGATTAAAATTTTGTCAGTATTATTTTATTTAAATAAAATATGAAGAGTTATAATAAATATGAATGTATTGATAATTTACATAAACATATATATATAATTTATTTCATATAAATGCATACATGCATATGTTTATACACATCGAATATAAAACTTACATTGTTTATCCATTGTAGGCCCAGATGTATGACAACTTAGATAAAAACTAGAAAAAGGCTGACAGTTGATAATGCACTTCTCTGGAATAATAAATGAAGAAATATATACTATTAATTTAGCATTAACACATTACTTATTTTAATTACAAGTAGTCGTTGACTTGCCACAGGATTCTGTTCCAATGTTTCTGGTCATAAATAGATTCTAATATAAGTCAAAGAATTTTTAATTCTTGATTTATTTGTTTTCTGTTTTAATATTTTCAAAAATTAGGTTTCTATTTAATTTAAAATGATTAAAATTAAAACTTTTCTCTCATTTTTTATGTTGGAATTTTCATTAATAGTATTATTTCTCTTACTGAAAATGACAGAGTTACAAGATATAATAAAAGGCTTTGCTTGCTGATTAATGGCAATGCTGCAATGCATATACAAAAGCAATGTGATACATGTATGCATGTATCTATATATATATATATATATATATTTATGCAAGTAGCAAAGTTGAATTAGAGAATTTTTAGTAATAATTTTTACTCACCATAAGTGTAAATCGTTGTAAGTCAAGGACTACTTGTACTAAAATTTATATTTTATGAAATTTAAAATATGCTTTAATTATACAATCATTAAAAAATAACCTTGATATTAAAATCTACTTAGATAAAAACTAGAAAAAGGCTGACAGTTGATAATGCACTTCTCTGGAATAATAAACGAAGAAATATATACTATTAATTTAGCATTAACATATTACTTATTTTAATTACAAGTAGTCGTTGACTTACCACAGGATTCTGTTCCAATGTTTCTGGTCATAAATAGATTCTAATATAAGTCAAAGAATTAATAAAGAATTAATTTTAAAATAGACTTTAAACAAATAAAAGATTTTACAGTACAGTATAAATGCTAACATTTTTAACATTTAAAATTAAAAAATTAAGTTTTGCAATCAATAAAACTAGATCTAAAAGTTTATAATTAATTTTTTATTTCTGGTAAAGTATTTAATTTTGATTTTGTTCAAGTATTAATCCAACAAATATAAAGTTTATTAAGTTTCATTTTATTAAAATATTCATGAATTTAAAAAAATCATGCTAATTAAATGAGGAGAAATTTCTATGAAAATTACCATTTTGTTTTAAACTCATTTTGATAAAAAAAATTGTATTTTTATTTTTGAAATATAATATTTGTTATTTTTCAAATTTCTAGACATTAATTAATTTACAATAAGTGCTTTATGATTGCTTCCATTCAAACTGATATCATAAGGAAATATTTTAGATTTTCTTTACAATAGAAAAATTAATAAATAAAAATATGCTATTTTTTCACTAATACCTGCAATATTAATATTATAATATAATAATATAAAGAAAAATATTGTAAGTTATTAATAAAAAAATATGCTGTGTTATTCACTAATAAAATTATTAGTAATTTAACATTAATTGATAATACAGTAAGACACATTTAATGCTGCTCTGTTTAACTCTGTTTCAATATAACATGGTTTTTTCAAATTCTATATTTTTTATTGATTTATATTGGCTAGTTTTTTCAAACTGTTATACTCATATAAATCTGAAATCGTACTAATTTGTTGCTTTGACACTCCTATGCTGTCTTGCAATGTGTTTGGTATCAATTCAGTGCAGTACATATGAAAGTCTGCTACCATCACTGTTTATATCTATGATGGTTCATCAATGTTATTTTACAGTTAAAATTTAGCCATTATTATGGAAAATATGGATCAGTTTACACAGAATGTCCAAATTTTAATAGAAGTTCAAAGGCAAGACAAAGTGTCATGGATGCATTGTGTCGCTATTAATAGTTGCTTGCTGAAAGAGGAAAAGGCAAACGATTTTTTGTTAGATCATATTTAATGAAAAAACAAAAACTATCAAATGAGGAAGAACCTTCCTCATCACAAACAAATTATTTACTTGATTATTTTTGATTTTCATGAATGATTTATGAATACAGATTGATATTAGCAATAAAAATGTCTATAATTAATGTAATACAATAGTAATAATACATGTTACAAAATAAAAAAGGTTTGTATATTTTTTTTAATTCATTGTCCTGTTTCACCAATTTCCATTATTTACACACTAAGATGACCTTATTTAACACTGTTTCATTTAGCGCTTGGTTTTCTTAGAACGTATCCCCCACGTTAAATGGGTCTTACTATATTTTTATTAAGATCTGATTTGAATGTAATAAAAAAATTTTTTAAAAGAAGAATTTTTGAAGATTTTATCAATCATATTTTATTTAATAATTAATATTATTTTGCTTATTTGATCTAGTACAAAAGGCACTTACTAAATTTAACTTGGACCTTTAATAAATATAGGATTCCCCAGTTTAAACAAATAATTGAAACCAAAGTATTTTTACAGAACCTGAATTATGCATATATAATAATTTTTTAACAAAAATTCTTAATAAAGCTCTTAGAATAGGTGGAGGATAGTGACTGAACTTATACAATGTTATGATGCATATTGTTCCCTGTAGTATTACTAATTTACTAATACCATATTATTCCATGTAGTATTTTATTTCTTTCAATCAGAAAGAAATAAAATACTACAAGGAATAATATGGTATTAGTAAAGGTGAATATAAATGATTGAGCACATTCTATGAATGCTGCTCCATTTGTTTGTAAGAACATAAGTAGAACATTTATACTATCTGTAAAGGTATTCATTTGTCATTGATCAATTTGCTACTAGTTTTCGTGACTAATCTCACCATTATATACAATATTATATGATTATTTAATTGCTATTGAGAGTATAAATTAAATAATTTTATTATTATAAATATGCATTTGGGTAAAAAAGATGATAAGCTCATTATTTTATATATTGCATACTGGTAATAAGAATATCCTAGTATATTTACAAATCAGCCTTATTCAAAGTTCTTCCACTGAATAAGGCTGATTTGTAAATATACTAGTTACTTAAGTGGAAGTTTATTTGTACACTAAGAATTTCCTATTAATGCTATTTCATTTTTGTTAGGATCACAGAAAACAAAAACAAATTTTGCAAAATCTTTATTTCATTATATACACTATATTTTTATTATTATTATTCATTTTTTTTAAATTACAATGCAATCAGAATTTTAATAATAGCATCATATTAATAAATTAGTAATATTAGTAATAAAAATGACTGCAATATTAATTAATTCACTGAAAAAAAAAATAACAGTTCCTTCATTTGTTGCAAAACAACTCTTCAAAAGACTGTTTACACTTCAGTATGAATTTTAATTTGATAGCTGTAAGTTTATCATCTCATCTCCTAATATAACCAACATACATGAATGATTTCATTCCTGTTCTATCACCATTTTACATTATATTGAATCCGTTCATTTATTCATGTATATTTGCTTACTTTTGATTAGTGTAAACTCACTTTTATATGATACTTAAGATCAATAAATAAACCTAGAACATAAATAAGTACATAAACTTCTAAAAGTTGTAAAGTAATATATTCATATTTGCAATTAACAAATATAATAAATTAGACGTGCATAAATGCTTCTTTTTATAATGATTCATCCTACCATTAATAATAATCAAATAAACCAGAGGCACAAAAGTAGGAAAATAACACAAATTTATTTTGAAAATAAATTTCAAAATTGAAAATAATATTTTCAAAATAAATTTCTGTTATTTTTCTACTTTTTTGCTTTTGGTTTATTTGCTTCTTTTTATATTTAAAAATGGAGAAAGGATTTTGATAAAGAATATTATTTGGTATCAATATTTCATTATATTGTCATTTTAAATAAGATCTCAAATACAAGAAATCATAACAAGCATTTGAACAGGATAAAAACACTAATTTATTATTAGATATATATAATATGCACTCCATATACTAATAATACAATTGTTTTCCGGAAAGGCTTTCGGCCTGTTATGGCCCTCCTCAGCTGGTAGTCACTCGCTTGAGATTACCGGCTGAGGAGGGCCATAACAGGCCGAAAGCGTTTCCGGAAAACAATTGTATTATTAGTATATGGAGTGCATATTATATA
>AYEL01059705.1:0-21928 GCA_000484575.1 Olivierus martensii | reverse complement strand
CTCTTTGGTGACCCTCACTGTCCAGGGGATCCTCAGGAGTCTTCTCCATCACCACAGTTCGAACGTGTCAATCAATTATTAATGACAAAAACGTTCTAGAACGTTATTGTCATTAATAATGTTGATATGTAACTTGATGATGGCTTTAGTTAGCCAAAAACGTTTGTTATAATAAAGTATTATTTACGTTGTTCTCTCAGCTGCTTATAGTGCTTTCATCTACATGTTATTCAATATTTGGAGTTTAAGCAGTTAATATTTCAAAAAGTATTAATACAAAAAAACAGGGAAAGTATAGTGGTTTTCTTGGACCATTTAAAATTACATAAATGGTTGTATATAATATTGTTTCTTCCTTAATTACAATAATTGCATAAAGTTGTACCAACATACAAAGGATGATGACATTTTTCAATTTTTTTTTTATTTAACAGAAGACTACATAATACAATATACAAATGCCAGTGATTAAATGAGTGAATACAGAAATTTACACAATTAACATATACGAATATAGTACAGAAATGCACGAAAGAAAAATTTCTGATTTCAACATTCTATATCAGTGTTTTCCAACCGGGGTGCCACGGTGCCACGATTGGAGTGTCACAAAGTTTAGGCATTTTCTTGGAAATTTACTTATACCCTTTTCAAAGAAAGAAGAACTTTCAAGGCTAAATTTGATGATTGACAAATACCCTTTTCAAAGAAGGAAGAACTTTCAAGGCTAAATTTGATGATTGACAAGTCTTTTCAGTTAGGATTAACAATAAGTGATATGATGTAAAACGGATCGCAATAGAGAATTTATCATTATTTCCGATTTGATGTTTGATTTAAAGACATAGTAATTAGAATAAAATATTTGGATTTTCGGCTCTTATATCCATCAAGAATAATAAAAGAGAATGTTTGCAAATGATCAAAGAAGAAATGTGTGTGTGTGTCTCCAATATTCCGCCCAGAATTAAAAAATTTGTGCATCACATCAAGCTCAGATCTTGCATTAATTGAAATTGTTATTATTTACAAATTAATGCATCTTTGTGTAATTTGATATATTTGATAATAAAACTAGATTTAAAAAACAATAGTGAGACTATTATTTTACATGTAGGTATTTCAACAAATTTCAATGGATTTAAATTTTGATTTTGAACACGTAGAAACGCTTTTTTGCATTAAAATGCTACTTCAAACTGTCAATTTTTAAAATTTTTCTTCCCCGGGCCTCAGGGAGGGAGTCTCCTCCCCAGATCTTACCCCAGCATTGCGTGTAATATTTGTTTTTGCAAAAAATTCATCTGGCCCATTAGCCCCCTTATTCAGATTCTAGATCCGCCACTGGTCAAGGGTGTCACGATTTTTTATTTATCAATCAGGGGTGCCACTCAATGAAAAAGGTTGAAAAACACTGTTCTATATTATTTCATTCATTTGTGAAATCACTTTATTATTACCGGTAAATTGTCAATTACATTTTCAAGAATTGCTAAAATTAAATTTATCAAATAATTTTTTTATATTTTCATTTTTTGCAAATAACCATCTTTCTTCAGGCTCATATTGTGTGTTCCAAAATATCTTATAATTTTAAAACTATTTAATATTTGTAAAAAGAGTATGCTAAAGTTATACTTTTTCAAAAGCAACATATAGCATTTCAGAAAGAAAATAGTAAAGAATGAGATGAATATTTGTTTATTATTAGTTTCTATATGTATTTTTTTTATTGATAAGTATAATGAATGAAAAATAATTTGGATAAAAAATAGTTTTTATGTATGTATTATATATAAAAACTATTCTATGGATCATCAAAATGACTGAAAAATAATATTAAGGTTAAAAAAAACCCCTAAATATTTTCGGTTTATGCTTTCAAAGTAAATTATTATTGGCATAAAAATTTGAGATCTATTTCAGATTCATTTTTATAAATAATATAATTAACAAAATCAATAATAATAGATTTAATTTCAATACTTTGAAATACATTGGATATTTTATTAACTATTTTATTTTTATGATATTTATATCAATAGATTATGATAAAATATATTGTTTTTATAATATACATAATATAAAAAACACAATATAAATGAAATCTTAAGACATATATTAAATTCAGGCCACATTCTATAAATTAACAATAATTAAATTTTAAATATAAAAATAAAAATGATGTCTATCTTATGCCTTTTCTTATATAATATATTATGAAATAATTTTAAATTCCATTAATAATTCAAATGATACAAGTTCCTTTCTTCTATTGATGATATTTTGAAATTAATATGTATAACCAGTGCAAAAACATATTAAATGCTTTCCATAAAATTGTAAATGGAATTTATTTGATTAAATCTGTAATTACTTATAATTGTTATACAAATAGAATAAACAGGAAAACGATACACTGCATATACGATATAGAAAAATTAACACTTTAGCACTTAGGCAGGTCGAGAAAAACATATAATAAATTAACTTTTTTAAATAGCAGTAGCGCTTTCGGCTTTTTATTAAAAATCCTCTTCAGCTACACATAAATAGCATAATATAATAAACAGCTATTTATGTGTAGCTGAAGAGGATTTTTAATAAAAAGTCGAAAGCGTTACTGCTATTTAAAAAAGTTAATTTATTATATGTTTTTCTCGACCTGCCTAAGTGCTAAAGTGTTAATTTTTCTATTGTTATACAAAGATTTACAATAAAAATCTTTATATAATAATCTTTTTGAATAATAATATTCTCTAAATATATTGATAATAGATTAAATGATGGCAAACAGAATAATATACAAAATTATTAATAAAGAAAATATGAAAAATTAATATTAGTAAAAAAATAGTAATTTTTTACTAATATTAATAAATGATGATAATAATGTTACATACATTTAACTAAACCTATAGTGTCATTCAAAAAATATAAACTAATAATTATGTAATAAAATTATTAAAAATTTAATAGGCATATTATTATATATATTATTTAGCATCAGTTCAGTTGAAATACTTTGAATTAAATAAAATATTTCTGAAGAAATATTTTATAAATGACAACTTCTGAAATTATCAATATACAAACTACAAAAGCAAAACTTTGCACCAGGAACACATTCTCGGAAATTATAAATTATTAAGTCGTATATTGATTTGGGTGGGGCTTTTATACAATAAATAGAAACTTAATTATCATTCTATATGAATTTTAATATTCATATCTTAAACAATATTAATTAACTAATGCATGATTTATTTTTTTTATAAAAATATTCATAATAAAAGTTTTTATTTTATCTATTTAAATATTTCATTACTTTAAAAAAATTTTAATTATTAATTATATGAATTACAAACTTTGAAATCTTAAAATTATATTTAAAAAAAATATGCATCAAAATTAATGTTTGATAATAGCAGCAGGCACTATCTTCATCATTATTATGCGCCTCTTATTATATTAACTTAATACAGAAAAATCTTTAACTTACCACAGGATTCAGTTTGAACCCAGCTGTTATAAGTCAGAGTGGTTGTAAATTGTAAATGCCCAAAATTTAAACATATAAAATGATAAGCACCAAATGTCAAGTGGAAAAAACAGTTTATTAGCATTTTTCGTGAATGAAGTACTTTCAACTTAAAGAAGTCATCTTCAACACTTACAAATCAAAAGAACAGAATACAGAACATTTTGAATAAGAAGCATAGAATACATTTCAAATTTAAATATTTGTAAAAAAGGATAGAATTAACTAATTACAATTATTAAGCTTATATGAACATTAAATACAAACATTAATACTAAACAAATTATAAATTGACAACTGCAACAAATAAAATTGATGGTAATTGTAGAATTATATGGTTTGTTATATAAGCCACTGAGGTGGTATGTTAATAGGAGGATTGTCATTTATGACGTAGGATTTCTTTTTAAATTGTTCAATAATAATGGCTTCAGCCATTCTAATATCCTCTGTTTTATTTACTGTTTTGATGACTTAGATCTGACTCCATTCACTGTTGTTGTTGTACTGAGAAATACTTGATGAGTGCTGTGTTAAAGATTGCTTTTTCAATACTGTGTTTGTGTTCAATTAATAGGATGTCCAGGCTTCTTACTGTACTTCCTACATATATTTCTCATCTATCTAAATCTTTGTTATAGATAGGAATGATGTGTACGCCAGTTCGTTAGAATAGTGGTATCAGTGGCTTAATGTTTTTCAAACTATGAATAGTAGTATGTAGCCGATTGTATGGTAAAATTTTATTAGCAGTTCCTAATATCCTGTTTAATTTAAAATGCTAATAAACTGTTTTTTTCCACTTGAAATTTGGTGCTTATCATTTTACATATTTATCATATAAGTGGATGCTTATATATAATTCCCAAAATTTATGTATTTCTCACTAGTAATGTTTACTAGGTCACTATACATTATCTTAACAAAGAGAACACAAAACTTCAAAAATAAGACACAAGAAAGGTTGCTTTACATATATCAGACCATTGGGTCAGGCATTCAAACCCTTGGAATTGCACTGATCAATCACAGAATTTACTGATTAAATCACCATTTTTAAGCAGAAGTGATTGTAAATCAAGGACTACCAATATATTATTACATGATGATAATGCCTATTAAAATATGTTTGATCAAAAATGTTGGAATAAGTAAATTCTAACTTTTTTAATGGAATAAATTTTTATTTGTAAGCTCCAATTTTAATCTATCAACCCAACAAAATGGCAAACTGATAGCTTGATATTAATTATGCATAATATTGAAATATCAGTATTAATACTATGCTAAGAAGTTTGCAGAATATAAAAATAATAATAAAATCCGTAAAACTTTATTGTTTAATTTATTTGAAATATAAGAATTTAGGAATATATAACAAAAAAAGTTATTAAAATATAATTTATAACAATGTTTTAAACTAAGTTTTCATTCTAATACAAATTATTAAAATGTTTAGCAGATATAATTAACAAACATTCATTAATATTCAAAAACTAACATTAAAATACTACAATTTAAATATGTTCTATAAAAACTCTTTTGTTTCAATCACATTTTGGCATTAGACTAAGAATTACAACAACAAAGCATTAATGTATTTATGCGTATTGTATATGTAATTCAATATAGATCTTCAAAGACTTATGCAGAATTATAGAATATGTATCAATTTATCTTTTTAGTATAAATCAAATAATAAATATTAACAAAACTGCTTTCAAAGGATTCTAAATAAGAAACATAACTACCAGCACTACAAAGCAGTTCAGGAACTATCTTTTAAAAATAAACTTTTTTATTAGGAGAGAGAAACGTTTTCAGCTTTACATTAGCCCTCCTCAGCTCTCAAATTATATGCAATTTTTTTTTATTTTTAAAAGAAAAAATTGCATGTATAATTTGAGAGCTGAGGAGGGCTAATATAAAGCCGAAAATGTTTCTCTCCTAATAAAAAAGTTTATTTTTAAAAGATAGTTCCTGGACTGCTTTGTAGTGCTGGTAGTTATATGTTTCTTAGATAAATCAAATAATTAATCCATTGATCAATAATTTGATTAATTATTATTATTTCAATATTTAAAATTAACAGAATATACAGGTATCTAATATATAGGTATCCCTCATTATATGCGATCTCGCTTTACACTTTTTTGCTATAATGCGATTTTAAAAAATAAATTAACTTTTTAAACTAAAATAAAATTTTGTTTAAAAATTATCTCATGTAGATGAGACTAATGTGGATAAACTGCTCAATTCCCACTTATCAGAGCTCACTAATGAAGAGCTTCTGGAAATGAAAAACAACATGAATGATGATGTTTTCTATTTCCAGAAATCAGGAATCCTTTGTTGCTAGCCCATCAAACAGCTTATAACAAAACAAATGACTGAATTTTTTAAAATGCATTGAGAGTGCCATTTGAATAATTAAAGAAAATTATTTTAATGAGACTATAAGTGCCAAAGTTGTGAGAGAAATTCGGAATTCTTTGGCTTGCTACAAAGAGTTTTATAGAGAGAGGAAAAATGCTGCCTGTCAACTGAGTCTCGAATGTTTCATTAAAAAAGTTGAAGATCATTAGCCAACTATTGCAGGCACTACATGAAAACAAGAGAATGACAATCCAGACTCACCAGATCCAGAAATTCATCATTGGATTGAATCATTGTATTAATTAAATTCATTCATCCAACCATTCATTCATTAAATTTTTTTTTCTGTTTATAAGTTTAATAATTCATTCATTAAAATTTCTTTTGCTCATAGGTGGAAAGTTTTCACTTTTTTTATCCTTCTGAAGAAACCCCTATCCCTATCTCACTCATACTAAATTCAACTCAGGGTGAACCAGTGGATTTTTCTCCGATTCAGACTGATTCAGAAACAACTTCAAACCAATCAAAGATTTATTAAAGAAGGTAAAGAGAGAGTTTTTCAGGTTTAATACTTGTAGAATAACATGAGCAGATAAATACCTTACAAAAAACATAAAATGATGTCCACCAATCAAGATGAAGGCTGGTGGATATTGTTGAACCAGTCAGTAACAGTTTGAATCGAAATTTCTAGAGTCCTTTGATCTTGACAGTCATTTACCTTTCTTGTTTTTCTTTTATGTATATATTTCCATTAACATACAGTTATGTGAATATACTATTCGTTCCTTTTCTTCTCTCGAGCTTTATTATTTAGATATGCTCTTCCTTTTAGTTTTCTTCCATCTGTTTTCAGCAAGCAAACTTTGGCATGTCCTTTTCATCTCCAAACTTGCAAGCGACTCCTTAGCACGTCTTGTCCGTTTCAAGATTTCTGAGTAACTCTCCTATCTTTCTCAGGGAGAGCTGCCTAACTTTTCCCCTTCCTTCCCAGGGAAAAGGAAAACAAAACCATCCCTTACTTTTTCTGTTTATAATTTAATAAACTATTTCTCATTATTTTGCATCGAGTTACCATGACATCTGCATGCAATAAGACCTTTTTATCTCCAACATCATATCATTTATTTATCTTCAATGATTGAGCATCACAGGGGCTATGAGGACTGCTTCTACTGCTGTTCTTGTGGTCCTCTTGGACATTCCTCCTTTGCATTTGTTTGTTGAGGTGAGTGCCTGGGAAGGCTATTATAGGATCCATTCTTGTGGGAGAAGGATTTCTTGGATCCACAAAGTGGAGCATCTATCTTTTGAATGAGATAGGTTACACTGTAATATTCTGAGGATGGTTAAGGATTACATGGTGCCTAGGTTTAACTTCTTCCAGCCCTTCATTGTTGTTTTTCCTAGTTTGGAGAGTTGGGGAGAGGGATTTGGGTGCAGTATCAAAGGTGGTTTTGGTTTGGTATATGGACGGTTCTAAAACCACTACTACTGTTGGGATGGGGGTTTATAGCAAGGGGATGTGGATGTTTTATTCCTATTCTCTTGGGCAATTTGCCACTGTTTTTCAGGCAGAAATTTTTGCTATTTCTGAATGTTTTAGAATTAATCTTGATAAGGGCTATATATCCTATCTGATAGTCAGGCTGCTCTTAAAGTGTTTGATAGTTCCCACTTTGTTTTTAAGCTTGTTTGGGAATGTTGTCTTCTCATTGAGGAACTGGCTACCAAGAACAGGATTCAGCTTGTTTGGTACCGGGGAACAAGGGGATTGAGGGCAATGAGGTTGCTGATGGGCTTGCCAAGGAAGGGGCTTCTAGCCCCTTTATTGGACCTGAGCCGGCCCTGGGCATCAGATCTGATGCATTTGGGCGGGTTGTCAGGGACTGGTTGATGGCAAAGCATCTCATTTTCTGGAGGTCTACTCCTGGTCTTAGGCAGGCAAAAGCTCTCATTTTCTGGAGGTCTACTCCTGGTCTTAGGCAGGCAAAAGCTCTCATTTCAGATTGTTCTGTTCAGAGAACTAAAGAGTTGCTCTCACTACATGAAAATGAAGTTAGGATTGTTACAGGACTCCTCACGGGGCACTGTCATCTTAGTAGACATCTTCATTTAATAGGGATTGTTAATAGCCCTATTTGTAAACGATGTCAGGATGAGGATGAAACTCCTCTTCACATTTTGTATGAATATGTGGCCCTTTCTTGGCTTAGGTATGCTCTTTTTGGGTTGTATTTCCCTGCAGAAGAAGATCTTGCTACTGTCCCATTGAGGAAGATACTGTCTTTTGTGTTCAAGACAGGACTTCTTCTGGGATGACTTTGTTGGGGTGCATAATAGACCATTGGTAGGACTGGAAGGCTTCCCCCTTTCTACATCTGACATCTATCTTCAATGATATAAGAGAGAAAAATCTTTGTGCTTTGTAGTACTTTCTTTACTGATTATTTAATCTCTACTTTTATACATCAATTTCAATGAATTATTTCACATTCCCCTTTTTTGTATGCTTACTTAGTTTCCCATAAATTGGCAAATTTATTAAAGCAACGAATAATGTCTCACAAATTTTATATCTTATCTCACTTTTCCCTGACATATAATAAGTTTATTACTGAATAAAATATCCTAAGTATATTATATAACTGTATATAGTTATATAACATTATAAAATTTTTCTCAGAGTCCCATAGACCTTACAAAAGTATTCAGGTTACTTGCAGGAATTCTATTAATGATAGTGTGTTTTGTCAATTTAATGTAATCCTACATTTATTCTATTTAAGCTAGATTTTTATTTTGGTCTATTTAATTTAAATATTGTATTATTTTTTAGTTGAAGTTTTTAAATGAAATTTCAATTCATTTTTATGAAAAATTATTGTAATAGAATTTGTTTATAGATTATAAAAGTATTTATTATATCAAATAATTGTAAATATAAGTAAACCTCGATTAGTGCGAGTTCGAATAATGCAATATTCGATTAGTGCGACTCATAAAATTGATACCGTTTTTCAGTTAGTGCGAGGAAATATTCGATTAATGCGAGTTGTAAGCATAGACCAGTCTTACTAACAAATGTCCGTCCCCTTTTATAATGTCAATTAACAAATTAATGTTAATTTTCAGTTAGTAAAAAAAGACGAGGAGCAGTCCAAGAATAGTCACTTGGCTTTGAAGGGGTATAACACCAGAAAGATGGCCTTTTTGCTGTTAGCTACAGTCACTTGGCTTTGAAGGGTGAAACACCAGAAAGATGGACTTTTTGCCATTAGCTATTCAATATTACTATTACTTGGCTGGCTTTTTCCTATTAACTGTTTAACATTACTGTACTATTATTTAGCTTTATGGGCTTTTTTGCCATTAGCTATTTAACATTACTATTATTCAGCTTTTGGATGGGTTTTTTGCTGTTAACTATTTAACATTACTATTATTCAGCTTTATCATCGTATATATACAGTATAGTACAGAATTTTCTCTTTTAAAAAGTATCAAAATGGATAAAAGCTAACTGTTTAACATTACTGTACTATTATTTAGCTTTGCTATCGTATAAATACAGTATAGTACAGAATTTTCTCTTTTAAAAAGTATCGAAATGGATGAAAGAAAGAACACTTTTGATGTTAAAACAAGAAACAAAAAAAAGAAGAGGTTAGTGATTATGCTAGAGCAAAAAATGGATATGATTGAGAAAAAAGAAGAGGTTAGTGATTATGCTAGAGCAAAAAATGGATGTGATTGAGTGACATAAAAGCAATGGATAAAAGGAAGAACACTTTTGACAATAAAACAGGAAACGAAAATGAAGAGGTTAGTGATTACGCTAGAGCAAAAAATGGATGTGATTGAGCGATATAAAAGAGGTGCTCAACTTCCACTTTCAATTTGGTCATAAAAGCTGTGCTGAACTTCCTCTTTCGATTTGCTATTTTGGATTATTTGGTGGTTGGTTTGATGATGGTATGAGATACAATTCCTGGTAAGTTTGGCGGTTGGTTTGATGATGATATGAGACGCAATTCCTGGTAAGTAATAAAGCAGTGCTCCACTTCTGCTTTCGATTTGCTCTTTTGGTTTCGATTCACATAAAAGCTGTGCTGAACTTCCTCTTTCGATTTGCTATTTTGGATTATTTTTGATTGATTAAAAATTGATAAAAGTTGATTTTTATTTTGGTTTCGATTTGGTGAGTGGAGAATTTTCGCTTTTAAAAAGTATCGAAATGGATAAAAGGAGGAACACTTTTTAATGAGGTATGAGACACAATTCCTGGTAAGTTATTAATTTAGATGATGAACAATGATGGTATGAGACACAATTCCTGGTAAGTTATTAATTTAGATGATGAACAACCATGTAAAATATGAAAATAAATATTTATTAAACAGTTAGTATTATGGTTATTCATTGTTAGGTTGGTTCTCGCAAAGCAAGAACCAATTACCACATTTTACATATATTTAATACTTAGAATAGTGCGAGAAATTCGGGTGACCCATTATTTGCACTAATTGAGGCCTACCTGTAATTATAATTAATGTACAATGGATTCCGCTTAATTGGGACACGTCAGGACTAAGCCATTTTGTCCCAATTAAGCAGCTGTCCCACTTAAACAAAGTAATGATAAATTCTAAAATAAAATATGTAAATCATAGGTAAATAAATAATAGTTAAAAATAATAATAATTAGTACCTATTTTAATGATTTATTTAAATAGGTACCTAATTATTAGTTTTTTACTGATCTCCTCTGACTTCTTCTTCAACACTGGGCCGCGATATTTAACGCCTTGCTCGCTACTATAGAAAACCATTGATCTAATGCTTCTTCCACTTCTGGATCCTTTCCATCACGCTTTCTTTTGGATGTTCCTGGAATTTCTCTCTGTAATGCCCACTCCTCACGCAGTTGATTTTCTTGTTGTAGGAGACACTCTATGATAGATTTTGGTTTATTTCAGCGAGTCTACCATGGCTTGTATTAAATGACTGGCTTTTAATTTTATCCAGCAAAGCAATTTTACTTGAAAGGGTAAATCATTTCTTGGCATCTTGGCAGAGATTTAAAAATTTTAAATAAAATCGACACTGTAAATGAATATCACTAGGTACAGTAACGATAGACTCTTAAGTAGACGCACACTTGCCAGACTCACGAGGATAGATAACCGATTCTCATCGTGCTAGTGTTGCTGAATACAGTATTGTCTTGCATGATGATATTTACTTATAATTTTACTAAAGAATGGATGTTTATATTACTGCGGTGACAGTGTGTTGACGATATGTATGTCATAAGACGATAAGAAACGACCCGACAGTGTGTCGACGATGTGTATGTAATAAGATGATAAGAAACGATCCATCCATTGTGTTAGTCTGTATTGTCTTGTAGAAAGATTTAACCTGAAAAATTAACGGGACAATAAAATGTTGTTATAATTTTTATATAAGGAATTTTTTAAGGAAGTACATAATAAGTATTAGTGTACATAGTATTGCCATACTTTCGAAAAAACCCTAACATATATCAAAAATTGAAAATTCCTTTTCTGTTACTGTCCCAATTAAACAATTAAATTATTTACAAGTTTATTAGTTTGGTTTCCATTCTTTAAAATTTGTCCCAATTACGCAGCTGTCCCAATTAAGTGGAATCCACTGTATATATTATTTATAATAATTATTATAGTAATTTATACCATTTACAATACTATTACTATATATACTTACTTATATACTATTTATAATAGTTATTATATCAAATAATTGTATTTTGATATTGTTCTTCAAGTTATGAATATATCTCTCTCTTAGAATTCAAACTGATTAACTCAACCTTCTCAATTTTAGTATCCAAGCACATGATTAGGGCAGTAATGTGCTCAGATATTAAAATTGAGAATTTGCAGAAAGTGGAGTTAGTTCACTTTTAGAGAGGCTGATATGAATGATAAATTCTCACGCACATGAACATTTCATTTTCTTACACAATTTTAGAAAATTTACAAAATTTATAAATTTTTAAACATTATAAATAAGGAAACAATATAACAACAAATGTAAAACTGTACAGTTATTTAATATTTGATTGCAGTCAGGGGCGGATTTAAGTATGGGCTTTATGGGCTGCAGCCCAAGGCCCCGTTCAATCAAAGTGCCCCCTTCACAATCAAAAAAATAAAAATAAAAACAATTTAAATTAAAATCTCATAAAAATTTTTCGTACCTAGATACAGTTTAATTCATTTGTTTGCAACACTATTATATTTGAATAAAATATCAAATATCAATGTTTTAAATGACAGATGTTTTAATGAATAGTAAATACGGCTCTGTCGATAGTCAGTAAAATATAAATATACTTGGCCATTTGTCAATTATGCAAATAATATGGCAACGTAGGAATAAGAGTGCAAGTCTACTCCTCTAAAGTGTGTTAGTTTAGCACAAGGAAGTTGGCTTAGCGTAGCTCCATCGAGTTATAACTCGATGCATAGCTCTCAGCATTTGACATTTTAGGTTAATTTGAGTTAATTAGGCAGGCCCCTCCAAACAGTATTAGTCCAGGGCACCCAAAGTTAATGGTCCACCCCCTACTGCAGTACTTTAAGTCAGAAAGCTATCATTAAAAATCATGTTATAATCAGAAATTTATATTCAAAGTTTTGAAATAAAAACTTTTAGATCATCTAATTGATAAAATAACAATGTTTAACTAGCCTAACTAATAATATATTATTACACAATACATTATATACAGAGGATTTTATTTTTTCGGTTCAATGTAAGAGTATATTTTGAGTTAAAAACAAAATTTAGAAAAAATATTATGTTCATATCTTGAGGAATACCTACACAACAATTTCATTTAAGAGAAATTCAGTGATTTAATAAATCAGTAAAACTTAATTCTGAAAATGAGACAGTGCATAGTAATTGAGAAATTCATAGTGTTAAAGAATTAACAAGTATTATTTCCATTATCAATTAATAGTTATGAAGAAAACAAATACATTTTTCTTTTTATTTGCATCATTCTTTTTATTTATACGTGTGCGTGTGTGTGTGTGTGTGTGTGTGTGTGCGTGTGCGTGTGTGCACGCACGCACGCACCACTCAATTTACAAACACTTGTATATTATAAAAAATGAACTTTACATTAATTTTTAATTAATATGATTGATATGTAATTAATTAATTTTCACATAAATGAACTATACTGTATATCCAAGGTGGCCAAACTGCAGATTGCAAGCCATATGCAGCTCTTTGGAACCTTCAGTGTGGCTCCATACCAAGGAAAGTTAATAGTTAATATGGAGCAAATAATTTAAAAAATAATATATTTGTAATTTGTTTATTTATTGTAAAAAGTAGTATGCTATTGTTTATTTATTGTAAATAGTAGTATGCATCTATATGAAATAAATGCATGTAAAATATATAATAAACAATTTTTGAAACCACTGTTAAGATTATTTGAAAAAATTGATGCAATTCTCAACTATTTGAGATTCTCTTATATAGTTAGTTACAATGAAACTTGGCAACTCAATATTTATGTTTACATTTGCAAATAAAAAAATGATAATTTTCAGTGTTACAAAGAAATGATTTCATCATCAATCATTCATTGTAATTTGTTTAAATCAATGATTATTTTGTTCTATATAATAATTTATAGTCTCTAATTCATAGCTTAATAAATTGTTTTGCATATCCAGATTTCAAATTGTTTTGGAAAAACTGTTCTGTAATTCAAATACATCATCAATTTAATGAAACACTAATGAGTTTGAAAAATCTCTTTGATGACGAATAAATAGCACTAACGGCAGTAGTGACTTCAAAACGTATTTATTTCTAAAGAACGAAGTACTTTCAGTCTATCAGCTAGACCATCATCAACATTTATACTATTTTAAAAAAGAGGAAAAAAAATTTTTTTTTTATTTTTTTATTTAGGATTTAGGGTGTTATGTTCTATCAGTTGAGGAATTCAAAAGCATATATATGCTTTTGAATTCCTCAACTGATAGAACATAACACCCTAAACTTAATTATAAATCTAAGTTAAATGTATAATATGCAAAACAGAATAAGTTGAAATTAATTGTTAGATGTTAATCCCATAAATTCTGTAAATTATAAAGTTTTGAAAATACTGAAGTATTTTGATGAAAAAATGCCATACAGTGGATCTCATTTAACATCACCTAAACAATGTCATTTCACTATTATGTTGCAAGCAAAAACCAAATTATTTAAAAATTAGTTTTTAAGGCAGTAGAATGGAATGAAGTTCTACTTTCTTATGTTTCCCTGCATAATAGATAGAAAATATGTTGTAGTTGTAGAAAACAAGTAACCACATTTTATAACAGCGTTTCTCAAACTGTGGGTCGCGACCCTAAAAGGGATCGTAAAGCGAAATATGAATTGCTATAAATCAGTGCTTCTCAAACTATGGGTTGCGACCCCCACTTCTCAAACTATGGGTCGTGATCCCAGGTCGCAAAGCGAAATGCTACTCAAACTATGGGTCGCGACCCTATTTGGGGTCGCGAAGCGAAATGCTGGATTTCACTTGGGTCGTGACCCATTTCGCTTCGCGGCCCAAAATGGGGTTTGCAAAAATTAAATGCAAACACTTGGAATATATGTAATTTCACAAACGCCCAATATTTAACATATGACAACATATGAATTTCACAAACGCCCAACCAAACACTTGAATTTCAGTTTATATGTAATTTCACAAAACACCCAATATTAACTTGAATTTCAGTTTATTATGTAATTTCACAAATGCCAACATTTAACTTGACAACGTATGAATTTTCAGTGTAGTTGGTTGATTGTGTTCATCTTAGAAAATTAAATTCAAACACTTGAATTTCAGTTTTATGTAATTTCACAAATGCCCAATATTTAACGTATGACAACATGAGTTTATATGTAATTTCACAAATGCCCAATATTTAACTTATGACAACATATATCGGTGTGGTTGGTTGATTGTGTTCATCTTAATAAGTGTGTAAATGACTGTACTTGTATGTTTTATTTCATATTTAATACCTGGGGTCACGAAAAAGATTTGTATGTTTTATTTCATATTTAATACCTGGGATCGCGAAAAATCTCGTAATATGTTTTATTTCATATTTAATACCTGGGGTCGCGAAAAATCTCGTAATGGTATTTCATATTTAATACTTGGGGTCGCGAAAAATCTCGCAATGAAAAATAGGGTCGAGTGTGTAAATGATTTATGTACTTGTATGTTTTATTTCATAATTAATATCATTTTAATAAGTGTGTAAATGATTTATGTACTAGTATGTTTTATTTCATATTTAATACTGGGGTCGCGAAAAATCTCATAATGAAAAATGGGGTCGTGAATGAAAAAGTTTGAGAAACGCTGTTTTATAAGAGTGCTAACTCAAGTATACAATATTGTTTAAAACACAAACTATATTGCAATAAGGAAATCAGTCAAATTCATCGCATGGAGATGCTCTTATTTTGTAATTACAAGACAGGATCAAATTAGGATAACACTTCTAGGAAAATTTATGAGTTCAAAGCCCAGTTTGTCTATCCCTTTTCTCTACAATCCATCTAACTTCTAAGGGTGTAGTCAACATCTGACAGAGATTGGAATGGCATTGTCATTAGCAAATGATTGATAACAACATTAAGAAAAACTAATCATAGATATAAACATTTACAATTCATAACGATTATTAGAAAATAATTTCCTCTCTCATAAATCACAACTTATAATTTGGTATGTAACATGATTTAACTGTAATTAAATTTTATACTTAAATCATGTTTTTCATTCATTTCATTGTATTATTGGACAATATATCAATAGTTATGATTAGATGACAAAAAGTTACCAAATAGGATCAATTCTAGTAAAAAAAAAGCATTCTAGGAATGTAATCTTGACTTACATTAGGTCTATGGGTTTTCTAATTTCAGTTATCATCATCATTATGCAATTTTCAGAAACCTAACTCTGATGTTAAATGAGGACTCACTGTACTTCAAAGAACTATGGTCTATTTGTATTAAAAGATTTAAGCATTTAGCTTTGCTAAACTTTGATATAAATTTATGCTGTACAGAATGTTTTTTCAGCAAATTAGATATAATTTATTTAATAAATATGAATTATATATAACAAATATATAGATTATCAAAGAATAGAAATGAAAACATAGCAAATGATTGCTTTTCAATTACAATCTGGAATTGTTTTTTATTTAGACACTTTGTCATGATAAGCAAATGCTACCTAAGCATTAAGTGCAACTGTGACTTAAAAATATACATTATATTAGTCTTTAAGATAAATTATTATTGAGAAAAGAGTTGCACAAATAAGAGAATATGATAAGACATATCATATATAGAAAAATGTAACTAATAAAAAGTTAAATAGCATTGAAACAATATTATCCATATAAAAATGAAATATATAATAAAGTAAGATATAATGTATTTTCATTGATAATAGAACATAACTTTTGAATACTAACACTGGAAATATCATAAATTTATATTATATAAAATACATATTTACCAAAGTTAAAGTATGACCAGAAGCAACGCATGAGATAGCAAACCTTCAGTCATCTCTGATATGGATTTATTTCAATAACTAAAATATAAACAACATTAAATCAATATACTGAATAAATGTTTTTAAGATACAATTTTTAGTTTGTAATATTAAAATCAAAATTACAATAAAAACTCTTTAAATTATTTCTTTTAAATACTACATAACTGGAAAATAAATTTTTAAAAGAAAACAAGATATTTACAGTAGATTCCTGACTTATTTGGTTTTGTTTTATGAAGTTTCAGAGATATGTGATTGTCTCTCTTTATTTTTGTGAACTTTCCATAAAATGCCAATGAAAATTTCATTAAATAATTTATTTTTTTTACAGAAATACCACTTATGGCCTTAAAAGAAACCTCTCGCAGAAGAGCTCATTCTAAGAAGAAACCTTTCTCTGAAAATGTCCATTTTGGAAGATGTTTCTTCTGACTATTTCTGCATTTAATACCACTCCTTGATTTTTCCTGAACTGAAAAAAGAATGGGAAGAACATACAAGAATGATAACAAGTATAAAAACAATCAGAAGACACTTCTTCTGAAATAGACTTGCAGCCCATCATCCTAAGAAGAAACAATCTCCTCACATAAAAAAATGAAAAAGATCCAATTGAATTGTATTGGGAGTATGTCAATTGAACCCCCAAGCAGCAGAAATCAATTATTTTTTTGGATTAGAAGAAATTCAACCTATATGGCTTAGACAAGAAATAAACAATTTGCCAAAGATATAATAAATATAAGTGAGTTTCGTTTTAGCTATTAATAAATAGCGTTTTTATTATATTTCTATATAATGATATGTTACAGTAATAGTCATTATTGTAATATATCATTGCAAAAAAAAAGCTAGAAATGTGAAATTGTTGCATTTTCTTTGAACACTGGTATATAACAACAAATTTTAAATTCTGTACATTATTGGTCATTATAAAACTGAATAGTTATTTGCATAATATTATATATTAATAAAAATGTACCATTGGTATCTTTATATTATTTTTTATTTCATTATATAAAAGTATAAAAAGTTTTCATCCATTAGGTGATAAAAGCTGTGAACTTGAACTCAAACCAAGCTCTCTAAGCTTTGTTAATTAAAAATTCTATACCCAACCTATAGTATTTATGACTGCATTTTGGTTAAAAGATAGGTGGTATTCCTACTTTGGCATTTAGTAATCTATTGTTGAAATTTTTAGCAATAACTTTTATAAACTGTATATATTTAATGTATCAAAATATATACAGAATGTACAGTAGAATTCAATTATTGATTTACTATTTTGTTTTAGATGAATTGGTTAATTCCCTAGTTAAAATTAATATCAAACATTCTTCATTAAGCAGAATTAATTGCATATCTATGAATATTTATTCCTAAATATATATAAATTTTCATTTAACAAAACATATCAATAATTAGGCAAATTATATTTTATAGCTTCTTAGAATCAAAACTTCAGATTTTTGGCTATCTGAGAAATTTATATATTCTGATCATATAATACATCTAGGTCAATGCCGGGCCTGCCATATATGCAAAGCGTGCATTGTGCATGGGTGGTCAAAATGAATATCGAAAACATAAAACAAGATATAAAATAAAATTAAAAACCAATAAAAGGAAATAAGAGGAAAAAGGAAATTTATTTCTTTTAATAAGTAAAATTTGAAAAAGATATCAGGTGTGTGAAAAAGTTCTCGCTGCTTTCCGATAGATGGCTCTGCACGTAAATGGTGACGCAATCTGTCACGACAGAAGCGTCATTCTCAAAGCCTAACAATCTATCAATAAGGCTGCGTCAAAAATTTAGTGATTTTTTTACACTGTCACTTGCTGTTCGCGCACAAAAATGTCGAATTTTGAACCGAATAAGCGCCATTTGCGGGAAGCATTACTTTTTTGCTTTCATTTAAAGAAAACTGCAGCTCAAGCACATGATATGCTTATGGATGCTTATGATACGTATGCTCCTAGTAAAACAACGTGCCGTGATTGGTTTCACCGTTTTAAAGACGGTGATTTCGAAGTTGAAGACCACGAACGCAGTGGTAGGCCGAAATTGTTCGAAGACGATGAGTTGGAGGCTTTGATCGACCAAGACCCAAGCTAAACCTTGTACGGACAACAATTTTACAATTGTACGGACAATAATTGTTGCGTTTAAGCCGAGCGATCAAGGAAAAACACGCCAGAATACGCCAAACGACATGATAAGGTGGCTTTCCAGCACGACAACGCACAGCAGCATTGTGACAAAGTCGGTCAAGGACAAACTGCAGGCGCTTGGTTGGGATGTTTTACCCCACCCGCTGTATAGCGCAGATATCGCTCCATCGGATTACCACCTCTTCCGATTGATGGCACATGGCCTGGCCGACCAGCACTTCTCGAATGACGCCAAAGTTCGAAAATGGGTTGACAAATGGATAGCCTCGAAAGATGACGAGTTTTTTCGCAACGGCATTCAACAGTTACCTGAAAGATGGGCAAAAGTATTGGCCAGCGATGGACAATACTTTCATTGATGTATTTATTTTCATTCTTTTTTAAATAAAGACTCTTTTTTCCAAAAAAAACAGCGAGAACTTTTTCACATACCTTATAAATTAAAAAATAAAATTTGATTCTAACATTAATTAACAAAATAACTAACTAAATTAATATTTTAGCAAAAGCAAATATTAGAATCATGCAAACATCTTCATCTGAAATTAACTGATGTGCAAAGAAAAAAATCCGATATTGATGGACAGGATTTATTTCATGAAATTTTATCAATAAGGGCACATATAAAAGCAGAAAACATTGTTTCAGAACCATGTGCTTTAATTTAAAAAAAAAAAATCTTCAAAGCTCATTTCCTTATTTATTTGTCACACTTAGGATCGTTTTAACTCTGCCGTTTCTGTAGCATCTGGCAAACGTTTTTTCTCCAAACTGCAGATATCAAAAACTATTTGAGAACAACAATGCAACAAGAACGCCTAGCAAATTTATTATTTATAGCAATAGAGCATAAATTATTGGATCAAACTGATTTATAACATATTATATGGAAATTCGCCAAACTTATTTCTTGTAAATTGTTGTTTTCCTATTAATGTTATTTTTGAAAATATTAGATATTTAATTTTTGTGTGTAGTGAAGTTAGAAATTTATTTAATATTATAGTTATATGCAATGAAAATTTTTTAATTTACTATATTATAATTTCCAAGATGTTCTTCATTTGTGTTACCTCTATTACAAATAATACTGATAATTTCAAAGATGTTATAGCTGTTATGTATAATTACTGATAAAATATTAGATTGATGCATAATTCTGTAGCGTTCTTTTTGTGGCCTGCAACACTGCAATGCTGTTCAATTTGTTACTGTTTTTAATTGTCACTGTTTACTTTGGAGTGTTGTCTTGTGGAATACGAGCTGTCAGCGAGATTGTTACAAACAATTGATATTTCTTCGCTTTGAAGATGGAATGCCAGGTCGAGAAAAATGAACATTTCTGACATATTCTGCTGTACGAGTTTAACTGAGGTTCAAGTACAGTAAATGTGGCTAGGAACATCTGTGAAGTGTCATCCGATACTGCTCTCCAAACTTGGATTGATGTTCCTAAACTCAAAACTAACAGATTTCTACAAAGGGATCCCAGATAACTACCCCAATGTTAGCAGGGAAGTTATTGACAATGACGGAGATTACATTGTTGAATAGTTGCTTGCTTGATTTGGTCAAATTTTTAACTGAATTTCATAAATAAAACACTAAACAAACAACTTAACAAACCTATATTTAAAACGCTATGGAATTATGCATCAACCTAATAATTGATGAAATTATTTAAAGTTGTACAATTACGACTATTAATTTTCTAGTTTTTATTTTATATATTGAATAGGAGCGATCATCGATATATGGGTGCGGCCAACTAACAGGTGCACATAGGCAGCCAAATTTCTAGGCACGGAACTGATCTAGGTATATATTGTTTAAAAAGCCTATTTTATATAACCAATTTCAATTTACAAGCCTCTGTAAATTGAAATTGGTTATATTTATAATAAGCATATAATGAGCAAAAGTTTCAGTGTTTAATAAATGTATGCCTTACTTGCATAAACAATACATAACATGTCAAAAACATCACACACACACAAAACAGCAGATGAAGATTGGGATCAATAGATCAGATCTCCTAAAAAATAAAAATGTGAAATCATGGATTCTCCATACAAGTCTAGCACATTTCCATGCAGCCAACTTACTACTTGCATTTTGGAATGAATGAATGACATGTGGCCAAATTATTACTTGTAAGTAATAATTCAGCCACATGGAAATGCTATCAGCATAATGCATTTGATAATCAATAGTATCTATCAATTGGAATAATTACACATATATAACAGTGAAAACATGGAATTTATAAGTATATAAAACTCAGCACCAATAGCAAGTATAATAATTTTAATGTGGTATAACGTTTTCGAGCCAGTACCATACATTAACTAAACATAGTTTAGTTAATGTATGGTATATATAAACAATAATGTATGGTTATAGAAACTATGTTTAGTTAATGTATGGTACTGAAGAGCAGCCTAATCTGGTTCGAAAACATTATACCACATTAAAATTATTATACTTGCTATTGGTGCCGAGTTTTATTTACTTATTTAGTGATTGTAAGCAAGTAGTTTTCTTTAATTTAATTTAATGGAATTTATAGTTTTAAAAAAATAATACAATTTATTTAGGAATTTACTATTGATCTATGTTCTTTAGTTTATATAAGTTAACTATATATGGAATTGGAATATAGAAGATTAAAAGCAATTTTATGTATTTAATAAATGCAATGTCCAGTATTATATTAAGTGCTTGGTTGCAGTGTATCAATTGATGATAGGTTTCAATCACACAAACATGCATCTGAATTGAACTTACATTCATAATATTTTACTTTATTTCTTTATAT
Source organism: Olivierus martensii (assembly GCA_000484575.1). Classification (NCBI taxonomy): domain Eukaryota; kingdom Metazoa; phylum Arthropoda; class Arachnida; order Scorpiones; family Buthidae; genus Olivierus; species Olivierus martensii. The sequence goes on along the minus strand of AYEL01059705.1, from coordinate 349 downwards.
GATGATTATGATGATGATGATTATTATTATTATTACAAATTATTAACGAAATCCTTCCTTAGAAAAATCTTTATCGATTTTGAAATTCGTTATCGGAATAGATTTCTAGTGGATTTGTCTAATCTTTCAATGTCTTAGCTCTTATTCCTTTCTGCTTCTCTAATAACATCTATAATCTGTAAAATATCAATTTTCTACGATGAAGTAGCAAAAAAATAGCGACTTCTGTTTGTCAAACTACACTTGCTCCACTTTTTGCCAAGGGTTAGGCATCGCCATAGGCTGATCTAAGCTGCAGCTTAAAAACCTGTTTTCATAGGGTGTTTAGACCATGGCTTAAAATAGACTT
>AYEL01059703.1:0-16827 GCA_000484575.1 Olivierus martensii | reverse complement strand
GATCGTTGATTACAATTTATTCGGTAGCTTATTATGAATATTAGTACCTATTTAAGTAAATAAAAATGTTTCTTATTTTTCAATACTTATTATATAAAATTATTTTTATTTTTTCCAATTTTAAAATCCTACTGCGGCTTAAATTCGAAGTAATACGATATGTGAAAACAATACATAAATTGTAAATTAACGCTAAGTTTCAGAGTTCCAGCTAACGAACGCCGACGTCTACTGTACGTTAAATAGATTTAACTGTTCCGCGTTAAAATCGAAGTTATTAGGGATTAATTGTTTGGGTTTTATTTTATTTTTTCAGGGTGAGTTGGGGCCCCAAGAAGCTCGGGGCCCCCCCGCACCGCGGGGTCTGCTGACCGTCAGCTACGCCACTGTAGATAAAACGACATGACAATACAATTAAAATTCTTACATTTTTTGTCATACCTATCGCAAAATATCTCAAAAACAAAAGAATTATAGGGCAATAAAATTTTAGACAATTGTCTTTTATATACTAGTCTCCATGTATGTCTGGTTACAATACAGCAGAATTTAAAATTTTAAAGATTTTATATATTCGAATTTTATCAAAATTCTAATATATAAAAATTATTGATATAGAATTTTTAACTGCAAGATATTTATTCCTCCATATATTACATGTTCTTAGGGCATTCAGTCAACTATAACTCACTCCCGGACGGAGACGGACGGAAACGGACTGTAGTGGGAACCGACCTTTATTTGAGAATTGCTGACAAATATAGAATATTCTATTTTGTTAGGCTAGTGAAATTCAGATTTTATTCTGTTTTATCAGTTTTTTTTTTTTTTCCATTTTTTGTTTATTTGATATTTATTATATTTTGTCATAAGCACCAAGTTATGGTATATTTCTAAAAATATATTAGTGCTTTTAGAAATATACCAAGTCAGGGCTACTGAGAGGAGGTGACATCCGTGACTTTTGTCATGGGCCCGGCATTGAAAAGGGCCCGACCGTTGGGCCTGAAATATCACATAACATGTCCGATAGTTCGCAGGCTGCCGACAGAGTACCTAAAACAGTCGTACCAAAATAAACTTCTTTTATATAACATAATATGTGATGTATAGAATTTGAATTTATTGTTTGCCTTTTTTAAATAAATGCTTAACATTTTATATGTTGTTTCTTTTTTAAATAAATGCTTAATATTTTATATGGCTTTTTTTATTAAACTAAAGTGATACACTTTTTTAAGTGGGGCCCGGACTACAGACTTGTCATGGGCCTGAAAATTTCTCTCGGCAGCCCTGCACCAAATATAATATTTGTCATTATATTGCATCCAGCAGCTAAATTATAACTATTAAGCTACATCTGTATAATTGTAGAAAAATTTATATAATGCATAACAAATATTTTATTAAATAATTCAATTACAGATACTCCTCACTTAATGACCTACCTGTTTAACGACTGCTCAAGCTTATGTCTGAGCTTACGACTTTTTTAATGGAAAATTTTGTTTCTGTCCATATGCATTGTTTACAACTTCTATTGCATGTAATTCCCCACACTCATACTTCCAAAAAATCTGATTAAAAATACTTTGTGCATAATTAAGTTCTCATGGCTGTAAAGACATATTTTAAATGAGTAGCTTGTTCTAAATATAGACAGACAAGTTACTCACTTACCGAACAATTTGTTCTATGACTATGTCGTGGGAACAGAATTCAGTCATTAAGTGAGGAGTACCTATATTATAAAATAAGTACTCACTATATTTTTAAGTAAAAATTTTTTTCATTAGATTGGTTATTGAATAATGCAAATTTGTATAATTTTTACATATTTTGTTATTAATATTGTATTAATTTATTTATTTCTAGTTCCATAGTCATCAGATTTTTCATATTCTGGTGATTGCTGCAGCAATTGTCCATTATCACGGGATAACAGAAATGGCAATTTATCGCCTGACTATGGGAGATTGTCGAGACGGCAGAATGAATTATAACGTAGCATACTAGTCAAATATTTATACCACAAAATTATGCCGTGAATATTGTCTATCATCTGTTGTTAATATTCATTTAGTATTTATTTTAGTTGTTTTACTATGCAACATGCAGTTTTCTAGTCAAAATCAGATATTAGTGCAATATTATCTAAAAAAAAATTTGTATATGTGTATAGAAATATATATAAGAATATATAAATAATTTTCGTTATTATTTGATCTACTGTGTAATCTGTTACTCAGGGTAATATTTGTTTACCAAATATAGCTGTGATAAAGTGTTTAAAATTATTTTTAACCAAAGCCTGCTGTTCTGTATAAGAAAAATTTTAATAATTTATCAAATATTTAATATAATTATATTATTAATTACTTAATTATCTATACAGTCAATTCTCATTATTTGCGGATTCCATATTCGTGTATTCGACTACTAAAACATAAAGCAAAGGCTGAAAATGTTGGGAAGAAAGTTTCACAGAAACTTAACTCTATATTTCCTCATAGGCATAAAATCACAGTATTCGCAAAGAATTTACAGAACGTAACTACTGCAAATAATGAGAATAGACTGCAATTTTTATTAAAAATGTTCATCTAAATGTTTTTCATTCTAGATCAGGGGTGTCCAACCTTTTGACTTGGACCACATTTGTAGAAAAAATTGTCTCAGACCACACACAAAATATACCAATTCTAACAATAGTTGTTAAGCAAAAATGTCATAGCATAATAATCTTTGATTTCTTTTCATTCAGAAATTTTTTAAAAATCATTGAGCAGATCAAGGAAGTTTTAATCACTGAAATTTCCATTTTCTAAAATATTTCTTATAAGAAAGTTAGATAGGTATTTAAATATAAAAATTAATGAAGATTTTATTGTTTTTAGTATAAAAATTAAGCAAATTTCTTTTTCTTTATTAGTGGAATATATGATTATATTACGGTGTTGTAATACTTTTTATTAAAAAAGTATTATGCCATGCAAATTTCAAAAAATTAAAAAATAAGTACAAAAAAATCTTGATACTTTAAAGTGCTGGGCCACGAGTTGGACAGTCCTGTTCTAGATAAAAAAAAAATTATTAATTTTAAATAGCTCAGCTAAATGATGATAGTAAATATACAAGAATCCTCCATGTTATGTTGTTGCTCCCCACACAATTTATAAATCAAAGTGAGCAAATTAATCTTAACATAAAAACAGCATAACAGAATGTAATCAATAAATCAGTATTTAAGCTGAGAGTAATTTGCATCTTATATACAAGTTGCCTTGGCTCCAAATACTAGCTAATTCCATCCATCACGCTAGGACCCGGATTCAAGCTTGGTTCTGGATGAAAATCCAAATCTTCCCACTGATTTAGAGTGAAAAAAAAGTCAATCACAAAGAATTGTGTTTCACTTCATCCTAGAGAATTTGGTTTCAATTTCAGGTTCCATACCTTCAGATTTCTTCAAGGAGGATTTAGTTTGACTCATTGAACCAATTCTTTACCTTATTGGCAGCCTGTAGTGAATGCTGGAATATCCCCATTATTTATGTTTTTTTGCTAGAAGTAACTAAAACATGAAAGGAAGATCTCATCAAAAGTATAGGTGCTTAGCTCGTTAGTATCCACTAGGATGAAAAGTGGCTTAAAATTCAATAGAATAAAGATAAAGGTTTATTTCTGCATAATCCTATATTTCCTAAAGGAACGTTTTCAACCATTCCCCACTGGTCTTCTTCAGCAACCAGTGGAGAATGGTCGAAAACGTTCCTTTAGGAAATAAAGGTTTTATTTCTGCATAGTGCTTGGTTTTCTTCTTTACTCGGATTAGTTGCAGAATGTCTACAACTTTAGATATAGAATATTGAATGTCTTTAAGAAAAATCTTCAATATGTAACAAGAATTGTAGGAGATTCATGGACTGAAGCTCTAAAAAAATAAGGCAAACTTTTTTCCAGATGCTCTTTTTCTTCACAACTTATTCAGGGTTTACTCTAAAAGTTGATATTTGTATTTATTTTTAATAGTTATATTAATTTTTTTTATTCTGTAACCATAGCAACATTGTTTTAATAAACTGTTCTAGACTGCAAAAAATGTTTGTTTTATAGATGTTTGACTAGTCTAAAAGTTGATTCTGTTGCCTTCTAAATGAAGTTTGCTATCATATGTGCTTCTGTTGCATAGGCAACTAAGAACCTTATATCTGAACATGTTTTTGAGATGCTGAACTCTCATAATGAGGATCTTAAAATAATCATATAAACATATTTTTTGTAAATTTTCGAGAGAGAGACCTGAGAATTGAGAGCCAATGACAGTGGAGAGCAAAACATTTCCATGCAGTCAATATGGCCAATTTATTTAAGTTATAGTTAAGGACTTGTTAATTGCAATTTTCATTGTTGGATGTTAGTGATTATCCAGATGTGCTGGCTATAGTTGAGCGAAAATATCACTTTTGTTAAATCATTTCATTTGTCAGATTTCATATTTTTTTGTAAATCTTTCATAAATACACCTTATTTTCTTGATCAAAATATTTTGTCTGGAACCAGTCACTCCATTTTAACGTTGCATTTATGGGAAAATCTGACTCTACATGTCAGTGTCACCAGTTTTGGAATAACATATAACTTTGGGGGATTATTGTATATTATTTTTAATTTATGAATTACTGCTTGCTATTTCGATGAAATATTCGAGAACATTATAAACTGTAAATAACTTAGTTTTAATTTTTTATTGCTTATCATCATAACTTGTATATCACTATTTTTGATTCGTCTAAGGTTTCCAATCAATCAATATATTCATACCAGGTTGCTTAAAGCATACAATACAATATAAACAAAAATGTATTGAAGTTGAATTTATCATCAATTTAATATATCTAAATATATTTACAATGGTGCTCAAAAAATTGTATCATTGATATGTATTAGAATATACAGCTAAAAAAAAGGCATCATCAGTTGCTCATATAGCATCGTCCTATTACAATAAACTCTCTTAGATGATGAAATCACCAACATTATGTTCCATCATTTAATAGATGGACTATAAATAGAATTTGTATGCAATTTGTGTAATACAGTTCCTGATTTATTAGAAAAACAACTACTGATCAAAGCAGATAAAACTATAATGCAGAAATACAAGGAAATGCAATTTGGGAAAAATGATGAAATTAGGAAAAATACATGCATTAATTTTTTCCTAATTTTATCATTTATCATATGTGAATGATGATGTGCTTATTAGGTTAGTCTTAGGTAAAGAATGGGGCCTAGATCCTTCCTGAAAAACTGGAAATGTTGAACTCTGAGGTGAAGTCAAACCCTTCAGGATAGTAAACAATTGCTTTACTGTCCAGCTGATTTATTTGCTTATTCTTTAATTTAATTATTTTTAATGTCATGTCTTTGTGATACATTCGTACTGTGTAGTGTAGCAGTTTTCAACCTTTTTTTATTCTCGGATCAGCAGATGACGTATAAATTTCAGCACACCAGAAAAGCGGGAAGTATAATATTCAATTTTGATTTAAAATGTTCTATATTAATGTCCAAAATTACACTACTTTTAAATGATACAATTTCTATTTCTAGCATTTAGGTGGGATACAAAAAGCTTTATTATTACAGTTATTATATAATAACTGTAATAAAGCTTTTTGTATCCTACTTAAGTGCTAGAAATAGAAATTGTATTGAATATATTTCTCAAAATTTTAATATTTTCTAAATAGATTTACAAACTAATTAATATAGTTTATCTTTTTCCTAACTTTTAGTATGAAATTTGCTATTGCTTTTTGTATATTTTTTTTCGAACATGGATGTAATGATGTTTCACAAGGTGCAGTATAGCATCAGAATCCAATTGATTTCTACATTTTGTTTCAATTACTGACATGGTTGTGAACGTTTTTTCGCACAGATATGTTGTGAAGAAACTTTAGCAATTTTACAGCTTTCTCTCTGAGCTCTGGATATTCAGTCTTTGTAGAAATCCAGAATTGTGCCAGAGACATTGATTTGAATTTTGAATATGGACTGATACCAGGAGAAAGTTTTAATAAGAGCGTTCTTTTCACATACAGTGAGCCTGGAGGAGCTCACATCTTTTGTGAATGAATCAGAAATCCATACATTTGATCAGGATCTTCCTTCTGGGGATGCTAATTTTCAAAATTGTCAGATAAGGCTCTTCTGTGTTCATTCATAAAATAGATATCTTTCCAATTAATGTCAGCTTATAAAAATCTTAAGTGAAATGAGTTTTATCAATGAAAAAATTGCTTTATCTCTTCCCGATGTTCAAAAAAGCAGGAAAGAATACCCAATTAACAGTTTTTATCTCTTGATAACCATCTTACTTCTTCATGGAGATGATAATGGTGCTTTTCAGAATCCATATACTGTACTCACATAACATTGAGAAAATCCAGGAGGTAAGAGTCTGATTATGAGTTTCGTTTATTTTTACTACATTGTTAAGAATTTTATTTAGTTTGGAAAAGAGTCTCTTTGTAAGTAAATGTTTTCAATGGATGATGCAATGAGTGTACAGTGAGTCAGGATGAGCGATGCCCATACATATTCTGAAATATTTACTCCAATCCAAGCTCGGTCTCTCAAAAAACATTCAAAGTCTTGAAAATCTCTGAACTGATTGTGCAGTCAAGGAACCACAAAAGTTCTTCTCTTAGGGCTTTTTCTTCTGCATATTTCATATAGCAAAAAAGAATAGCATAGTTGCTAACATCCACTGATTCATCCATTTGAAAAGCAAAATAATGGAATTTCTTATTCCTTTCATAATTTGCTCTTAAATATCTTTAACCATGTCAAAAATTTTTCTTTGAATTTATTATCTGACAATGGAATCATTTTCAATTTCTAGCAGCTTGAAAATTTTACCTGCAAGCTTTTATTAGCTCTTCTCCAATAATCACGGTTTTTTTAGTTTCTGCATTTCTGAGATCAATATAATGGGAACTCCTCAGTAAAGCCTTCTCGGTCATTCTACGTTGTATTTTCATTGAATTCTTCTGAATTTATAGCTCTTTACATAATCGTTCAAAACATTCCAAAGGTTTATTTATAAGATTATTGTGTTTTATAATTCAGTGTGGAGTTAATTTGGCTGGTTTTATTGCATCATTACAGAGCGTCCCGTGCCGCGTGACAGAGAGACTCCGGTTTTTTCTCTCCTGAATGCCATTAGTGAACCCAAATTTCAAGTATTCCTTGTTATAATATCTAATAAAATTTTCTTTTGCTTTTATTTTTTCTTGCATTCTCATATTCATCTTTCCATAGCATTTTCATCCATCTTTTTTTCATTTTTCTCACATTTTCAGTTTTTTCTTTTCCACTACATCTGAACTCTTAAGAACTTGCACATTGGTTGCTTTTTCATTGTCTTTTTTCTATTTAGAATAATCTTTTTGAAAAAAATTTAGAATTAATTGCTGTGTCATTTTAATGATAGCTGATTTTAAGAAATTACATAAAGTAAAACATTAAATTGTAAAGAGAAATATTATAACCATTCCATATGCAGTAAATATACTGAATAGATCACAGCAGTGTGTATTTTTATATTAGAGATGAGCAATTTTAAATATTGAATGAGAGAGTTTTAATTTATACAGTAAACTTACACTTACAGGATTCAAACTGAAGGCTAATATTTGTAAACATTGTGTTATCAAATTATGACTGTGATCGAGTGTGATAGTGCCAAGTGGATTTCTGTTAACCATTAATTCAATTTAATGTACAAAACCATTAATTCAATTCAATTCAAATGCTACACACTAACATTATGTGATCTAATTATAGTTATAATTTTAAATTCTTAAAATATGCATTTTCATATTTTTACTAAGCTAATAATAATAAAGGATTGAAAGTAAATTTCAAAATTTTGAATTTGAGAATTTTTCTTGTAGAGTATACTGGGTGTTTTTGAGCACCCGTACCACCCTTTTTTCTCGGAAACCCAATGAGATAGGAAGTAGGGGAAAAATTTTGATTAACAAAGTATATCCAAAGAAGTGAATGGGCATGATAAAAATTTTGTGGGCCCATCAGAAGTAGGGACACAAGGAGTTAACTATGAAATCTCTAATGGAAACTAATGCCGATTTCGGCATAATTGGATAGAACTGTGAAAAACAAACAACTTTTGTTTTAAAAGTTTTTTAATATCACCTACGGATTGTGAGATATCACAAAAAAGATGCTGCCTGAAAATACAGATAACTTTTGTTTAGAAAGTTTTTTAATATCACTTACGGATTGTGAGATATTACAAAAAAAAAAAGATGCTGCTGCATGTACCGCCAAATGGGCTATTCAAGCAGTAAGAAAAATAAAAATCAGAGAGAGGGCATCTGTTTACATTTGACAAACATTATTGAAGCAGCAAAGAGCAGTATTATACAGATTTAAGGCAAATTTTGGTACTCGGTAGTAGCACTCAAATCCAGGTGTGATAAGTCTTTTGCCATCACAGTTTGGCATGGAGCCACACTGAAGAACAAGGGTTTTTGGACTTGTTTTAGCCCATTATGAGTGCCATGATGTACACAAATGTCCTCTGTCAGATTCTTCCTTTTATTATTGCTTGAATAGATCAATCAGCAGTAAATGTGGCATTTTTGACTTGTTTCGAGATCCCCTATCAGTACACAAAATTTTACGAAGAAGTTTTTCTTCACCCTGTATATATAGGATGATAGCATGAATAAGTGAATAATGGAAATTTCTAGCCCTAACCATTAGATGTATAAACTTAAAATTTAACACAAGATAGCATTTAGTTCACATTAAAAAAAGAAAAAAAAAAATCCAAAATTCCTACCTTTTCTACTTTAATATCCCCAAAAATTTGAAAATTTGAAAAAATGATATATTTTTTTGATAGATAGCACAATATTCTTCAGCAGTTTGATTATTTTAAAAATGCAAATTTTATTACTAGTTTATTTTTATTATTAATCTTAAATTGTTTATTTCTTTAATTTAAAACTAATAGTATTTTATGATTATTTAAGCAAATTAAAAATTTAATGCCTTGATGAATTAAACTATCTTCACAGTTTATGCCATATTTGTCAATCAAGCTAATTCCTACATCTTTGGCCATAAATGATTTATGTTTGCTATTTAAATAGCCTTTTTCAAGCTTAATTCTTAATTTTTGACAGTTATTTTCATTATTATTAGTATCCAAGAATAAAAATTTTATTCCTAATATGACAGTTCATTTAACCTCCTCAGACTTGAGAAAAGTAACTGTAATGCATACTACAAATTTTTACTGTTACTTATCTTGTTAGAGTTCTAAAAGTGCATACTACAAATTTTTACTTAGTAACAGAAAAAATTGTATGAGTAACAGTAAAAATTTATAGTATGCTTACTTTTGTAATGCATACTACAAATTTTTATTGTTACTCATCTTCTTAGAGTTCTAAAAGTGCAAAACACATTTTTTTCTTTCAATTTCTGTTTTTTGTTGTTGCACAACAAAAATTAGAATTTTTTATATTTTCCGTTTAGTGCTGCTGTTTGGTTATTTTCTTTTTGTCATTGCACAACAAAACAGCAGAATAGTTGAAAAATATTGAACAGAATAAGCACAAAAAATTAAAATATACATGTTCCCTATAGGGAACTCCAGAACTGAGGAGGTTAAAAATACTTCATATATAGAGAGACATACCTGAACCCAGTTAACTGGAATTCAGGGAAACTGCCCAATTTCCAGATTGGAGAATCAGAGGGCCAAGCTCCTCAGAGTGTAGGCAGTTGAAGGCATCCCATTCACTGCTATTGGCATCAAGGAAGTGGAACAAAAAAACAATAAAAAAGGAGTTAAAAAAAATTCAATCCTGATTTTATTCATCCAGCTTCTGCAAATCAGTTTTTTTTGTGTATTCATTGAAAATATGCCTTTTTAATATTGGTTTCACTGCTATTGGCATCAAGGAAGTGGAACAAAAAAACAATAAAAAAGGAGTTAAAAAAGATTCAATCCTGATTTTATTCATCCAGCTTCTGCAAATCAGTTTTTTTTTTGTGTATTCATTGAAAATATGCCTTTTTAATATTGGTTCGTAAATTTTTTCAGTTGCTGAAATATTTTTTTAAATTATGTGTAAACAAGCATTATTTATATTTGAATGGGTCAATAGAATTTGGATTTTTTACCCATCTTGTCAATTTTATAGTCTAATCTATCAAAGTTATTCTAATTATGTGATTTGATAAATGATATTTTTGAAATTTTCAGAAAAAAATCAAATTTTTCATAAAATGAGCTATAAAATGCTGAAAGTTAAAAACTATTGTAGATAATATGAAAATATTTGTTAAGTCTGTTAGAATAAACTAAAATATATCTTAATTGTTATTTTTTTGTTTCAATTTCACTGAAATTTAGGATAAAATTGCAAAAAAATGAAACAAACATTCTCAGACCATTTAAAGGGCATGGCACTTTTATTACTTTACAGCAGCCCTTACTTCCCAGGAAAATTGCAACCAAACCTACTTTGCATGTGAATGTGAGGTATTGGGTGCAGTGCTACAATAAATCATTTGCAATTCAATCAAAGGAGCAGAAAATGAATTATATAGCTGTTTATATACAAGATAAGACCATTTTCATATATGTTAGGATTTTTTGATATAAATAAAAAGTTTATAAAAAGTACTGCTAAAAATTGTGTAAAAAAAATTAAGAACAAGTTAATAAATATGAAATATTAATAAAAAAATGATAATATTTCAATGAATTCATGTAATAATACATAACTTCATTCAACAGAAGTTACATAACTCATGGTTTTTTATAATTTCTGAAAATTAAGACCAAATTTTTTCATTCATGGCTCATTTTGTTCAACTTGTTGGTATCTAAAAATGCTAACTATTTTGTCAGAAGCTAAAATTTCATATAAAAGAATCATGTTTTCGTTAATATCATAAATATAATGAAAAGTTGCAAAAAAATAAAATTTTAAAAAATGCAATAAATACTAAAAATTTCAAGATTTTTATGAAAATTAAGTGAGATTTCACAATTTAAAATTTTTTTTGCATGCTAATTAGGCTTAATTTAAAAAATAGTAGTTAACAAAAGGATTATAGTAGTAAAGTTTTTATCAAATTATTTCTAATTTGTTCATATGATTTTCCTTCTTCATACACAGTGTTAAGAATAAAATGATGAGATAAATTGAATAGAAATCTGTTATCCTTGATATCAATGTAATATTAATAATAATACTATATTAATCTACATACAAAGTGATGTTTTTCAAGAAAAAACAGTAAATACTTGTCTTGTAAAGTTTTTCATTTTTATCATCGGAAAAATTTGATTAATCTTTTAAGTATTAGTGGATACAATACTAAAAGACATTATTGCATATATTCTCTACATTATAAATATATAAAAAGGTTAAGCTAAACAAAAATTTAACAACTAATATTTATATTAAAAAGAAAATAAATCTGCATAATAATATTATATACCAGTCTAGCTCATGAAATGAAACTAATTAAATATTTATATAATGATTTGAATGGAAAATGAACTTTAGTCTTATATGAAGATGTTTCTGGATCAATTAATAATGTAAAATGAGAATTAACTGTAAAAATAATGCTCATTTTATGCTTACCTGAGATGATGACATAATTAAAAAATGATTAAATTTTGCATAAGCATATTCAATAATTATTATACAAAAAATAATAGATGACACTGCACTTGAATGGCAAACACAACATGAATTGAAAGCATAATTATTGTAAAATTATATAATTAAATTTTCAGATATTTCTTTATACATAATTTTAAAAAAATTATAGTTATATTACTATAGTTTTTTTTCAATAGAAAACTGTGTTCTCTACGTATAGAATTGCTTACATATAAGCTATGAAAATAAAAGAGATGTGAATTTTTTTTTTTTTATAAATGATATTAAACTGAAAATGAATTTAAACTAAACTGGATTTTAAGGAGCATTATTTGTATACATTAAACTTTATATAATAATTTATATTTATATTTTAAAATGTTTGCTTACTTTGCATTTCGAAAAACTTGATTACTTGGTTTAAGTGGATAGCCATTTAAATAGAATATGATTTTGTATTTTTCCAAGTCCAAAAGTGTTCCCAAAATATCTCCTATTTGAAAACATCTTTATATTTTATGAATTTTATTAAATTGATTTAAAAATTTATAAAATTAAATAAATTTAATTACCTGGTTTCCATGCAGGATGATTATGAGGATGGCTAGAAGCATTATACCATATTACTTGTCTACAACCATCATATGCTAAAGAATATTCATCATCTCCAATTCCATATCCTTCCTACATAAGAATAAATTTATATCTTGTATAAATTATTTTCATATACCTAAAAATATTATAACCTTAATTTTCAAATATTTTAATAAATGGAAAGTTTATATCTATCTGTACTGGAAAAGTAATTATACAAAAGAGATAAGCAAAGTAAATATATGGAATTGAAAGTGAATTAAATCAGAGTTTCCTAATATGATTATAATCTATAAAATAAATTAAAATGAAATTACATCTTTAATACACAGATTTTATTATTCAAAAACTATTCAATATAAAATTGCAAATCTGTATTCATTAAGAAATAAATGACACATTATTATTAAAAAAAAATTATCTATATCTGTATATCATACTGTATATACTTTTATACAAGTGAAACAATTGTGTAAAGAAAAAAACTGTTTATAAAAGGAGATTGACTTATACATATGTCAGTTAAAAATTGGAAAAATTTTCATGAGAATCTTAAAATTTGGCAGCTTGGTCATAAAATGTTGTCATCATGCCTTTGTGCCAACCTCACAATACATCATATTTATCCCTAACAAAGATCATTAATTTGTTGATTCTCTCATTAAAAATATATTGATATGTATTGAATTTTCATATTTAAAATATATAAGAAAATATTAATTTATTGGACATTGCAAATAATATCAGAAATCTTTTTTTTAAATATGATAGCTTCTCCTCTATATATCATCCATTAATGTTAAATGAAAATGTAGAAACCCTGATATTTATAACCAACAATTTATCATTTTCTAATAGTTTATGATAATTTAGCAAATGCTGGATGAGTATTTTGTACTGATTCTGGTATCAAATTTGAACTTCCATTGATTGTATACATACTGGATGGCTTTCTAATCCCATCAGTTAAAATATTCTAATTTTCTATCATTTAAATCTCTGTTAAATATTTTTATTGAAATTCAGAATTGGCAGAAATGTTAATTTTTTGAGAATTTCTGCCAAATAAACACTAATAAAATCATATTATTGAGAAATGTGACTGGATATGATATGACATTATAAATATAAATTCAGAAATAAATAAATTTTCTTTTTCCACTTGAAAATTTAATTCTTTTGCTGCTAACCATTTCAATTACCACCTGCAGCATCGGCCAGCAGTGTTTTGCAATTAACCCTAACTGATATTCAGAAATTTATAAAATTTCATCTCTCTTATTTTTCATTGAAAATATCTGAAATTTTTATTGTTTATACAGTTTCTATGTTCCTTTTTACCATTACAATTATTTATTTATTTATTTAAAAAAGTATTCATTGCACATATTATGCCAAATTTATACTATTGTGTTTTGCGATTTTTTAGGTATCCAGTCAAATTATTACTTCTCACTAATAGCTGTGTCCTTCCTGAATAAGACAAGGTATAAATGATGTATTTCTGTCCATATTTTGATGCAAAATTGTTTATTTAGTAAATTAGTAACATTATGCAAAAATTTTATATTTAGAAAAATTATTGCTTTATATTTTCTTTTAAAAAATGCTTAAATTTATATTAAATATCATTTTTAATCGATTGTTTACATTAAATTATATATTTACTCAACGCTTTAATAGATTTTTTGTTTTATTTTGTAATAATATTTGAAATTTTCTCAAAAAATAACTTCTAAAGTGTAAGGACGATTCTCCTCCCACAAAAACTATAATCTTAGTTAATCTTGGATATAGGCAATGTATATTGTAAAATAAATTTACTAAGGCATCTTTGTAGACTTTTTCTTTATTACAGTGTTTTTATCATAACAATTATGACAATTTCCAAATAAAATTATAAAATTAAAAAACATTTATACATAGTGCAAGTCACCATTGTGTAGATGTGCATTTCGGCTGTCAATGCTCTCTTCAAGTTAACAAGTTAACTTTGGGTTTAAGACTGAAGAGGGCATTGACAGCTGAAATGCATATCTACACAATGGTTGACTGCACTATGTATAAATTTTTAAGAAAATTATTACAGCTTTAAAATCAAATAAGAAGTTTTCTTCAGGTGTTGACAGGATACCTATGATATTCTATCAAAACATAATTCCATATATTGCTTCTCATATTGCTTTTATTTTTAGTCTAACAAAAGAACAAGGATATATTCCCGATAGGTGGAAGTATGTGAACCTCATTCCTATTTTAAAAAAACATAAAAATCCTTCAAAGTCCAGCTCTTACAGACCATTATGCATTACCGATTGCTTGTTGAGAATCTTTGAGAAGGTTCTGTTAAAATATATATATCATTCTGCCAAGACTAAAATTTCCAATAATCAACATTATGCTATGAAATACAAATCCACCATATCTAATACGATACAATTTACAGAGAATATATATAGAAACTGGGAAAACCATCTTGCTATTTATGTTTTGTTTCTCGACATTTCTGCTGCTTTTGATTCAGTCGATGTTTACGCTTTATTTAAGAAATTAAATGACAATTTCTCTCAGGAATATATTTTTATGTATTGGATAATGCATTATTTTAGAACAGTGTTTCCCAAACTTTTGACATATGTGTACCCCTTCTATAATTTTCGTAACGCTGAGTACCCCTCGTCAAAAAAATGGATGTATTTTAATAACAATCAAAATATATTTATTTTTTCACTTAGAATCTTCGCCTGATGATGGTCGAAAGACCGAAAACGTTTGTGAACTAGAGAAAATAAAGTTTACCTTACTGCAAAAAGTGCTAGTTTTATTTGTTTTTTATGCATTCAAGCTAAGCAGTTGTTCCTCCGAGTACATTTTATTTGTTTAATGAATATTACTAATAAACTTCCCTTGAAGCCTTTTATTAGTAATCCAAAGGGTTACTTGTTCAAAGTGATATTCTGGACGGGTGTAGAAGTCGGTAATTTGAAGAATTTACTAATTAGTACACGGAGCTGGAGACAAGAAACTAAACAAGTCAAGAGACAGAACCAAAAGCATCAACTTTCTTTGCCCTAGCTCTTTTATCCAGCTAACCTCTTCCTCACCTTTCCCGGGGATGAGGTTGTTTTACATAACTTCCAGATGGTTCTAAATAGCTTAGGTGTCAAGTCTTAGACTTTGCATTGACACCTGAACAAACCATTTTAAATTTATTACTACAAAAAGAATAACAATGATATTGATTACATCCTGTTATTTTCGAACTGTGTCTTCAATTTCTCATTCTTTAGCTGAACTTCGCGACAACAGGGGGTTGCTGATTCCCACAATGTAATTTTATGAATAATTTATATTTAAAATAATTTAATTATATTTCAAGAAATGTCTCAACTATAAGCATGTTTAGAAAAACTTATCATCATCAATCAGACACTAGAAAGAATCTTATATAAACAACAATATAATAATATCTTCTTAAATTTGTGATAATTAATTTTCTGAATGAAGAACATTCCACAATTTATTCAACTTGTATAACATTTTCGGTATACCCATCTTCAGCATATTGCAAAGTATAGAACATTTTTAAAAAATAGAATTGATCATTACATTTTTGAGAAATAGAATTGATCATTTTTGAAAAATAAAATTGATTCATATTGTTTGATTCTATTTATTATATGTTTATATTTATTACTACTAGCTTATAGCTTTTTTGAACAGAAATAACAAACATAAATAAACATAAATAACAAAAAAAACATAAATAAATTGTGAAATATTTTTTATCTGCTGAATAGTGCTAGTGTTAATCTATTTTTAATTAAATAGAAAAAGTCAGAAGTAATTAATAGATAAAAAAACATTCCAATTCTTTAGATTACAAAAGATAGGATCATAAAATATAAATAAATAAACTTTAACCTGCTTCTTTTAATTCACAAGATAGGACCAGTAGACAAAAGTCAAACTATAACAATTACAAGGAATAGAATAGTTTAATTAAGCATAGAGCAATTTATAGATTGGTATGAAATATATTAGTTTCTTAAAGAAATTATACAATAATGGAGGATTGTCATCACAAGATGCAAAATACATTGGAATCCATTAATTTTGTGTCCAATTTTAACATTAATTTAGCCAGCATACATATCTTTCTTTTTTCTTTTCTTTTGTATGGTAAGCTTGGTGGCTAAATTTTGATTGCCCCTTTCCACTCAAATAGAGTACTAAGGGAACCGTTCTGGGCCAAAATTAAATGCGAAATGTAGAAAAAGCAAAGAACCATTCCAACTTAACCTATGTGATGACATGTGTGATTTAACCCAACCCATTCTATGTTTAGTAGAAGCTTAGAACTATGTTTAGTAGAAATTAAATATTATATTATTAGAAACCTAGAACTATGTTAGTAGTATATCTAGAAAGTATGTTAAGAGGAAACGAAGTTAGTAAAAGACTTACAACTATGTTAATACCTAAAACTAATAATTTTTTT
>AYEL01059702.1:0-47256 GCA_000484575.1 Olivierus martensii | reverse complement strand
TGAAGATGGCTTTAGTTAGCCGAAAACGTTCGTTTTAATAAAGTATTTTTTATGTTGTCATTCTCAGCTGCTTATGGTGCTTTTAAATACATATTATGCAATGTTTTGGAGTTTAAGCAGTTAATATTTTCAATATAGTATGAACAACAATGTTAGAAACTTACACTAATAATTGGAATAAATTCTCAAACAAGTTAAATAACAAACAAAATATAAATTTATTAGACTCAAAACACTTACAAAAGTGTTAATAAATGCTTTATTGAAAGTATAATAAAGCAACAATAAATTAATCAACAAAACTTGTTTAATCTGATTCAAATATCAACAATCAATTATTCACAAAAAAAAGAACCTTAAATTTACTTAAATTCTACTACCTCCACCACCAATACAAACTTCAAACAATTGTCGATCTTTACAAGAAACTCAAATGTCACTTCACCAACTTACATTGATACGATACCTCGGTGAATCGTTGATTGTGTCGGTTTTTTATATTCGAGTGACGTACAGTCCCATGTTACTTCATTTACCTAAATATACATAACATGTTTAAACTTATTAGTTTTACAGAGTAGTCAATTCACATCCTCTTTACAATTTAATTATATACGAACAAAACATCAATATGAGATCATTCTTACTTTCTCATATCAGATCAGTGGTAAAAGTATTTAGATTAGATGATGACGTTATTACCCAGGACAGCTCTTCTGGAGGACAGTTTCTGATTCCATAACATGTGATTGCTAACTATTACGACAGAGAATGTGTAAGTAAGTCAATTCTTAAAATGAAATATAATATGTTAGATAACAATGAAAATAATGATAAATAATAGTGCATAATAAAATAAAATAGGATAGGTCAGAGTTAACTTCCTCACAACTTGTTGGAAGTCATGGTTTAAATCAGTTAAATACTTGGATACATATTTTGATCTATTATTGGAATTTTTCCAAACCACCAAAATAAAAAGTGGAAATAAGGACAAAATTATTGAACTATATAATTCTGACTCTATTTTGACAAGGGCTCAAACTAAATATGTGGGTGAAATTTGTGTTAAATTCACATATTTAATAGACCAATTAGAAAGTTGTTCCTATCCCTTTGCCTATTTATTATGGGAAGAAATTGAAAGCAAAAAATGTAGTCTACTAAATAATATTGATGGAATTTTCTCTGGCAAAACTAATGAACTACTTTTTTCCACTGTTGAAAGCAAAAGAGAGTTGAAATATTATTTTAAAGAGGTTGCTCAGAAATATCTTCTCAAGCTCAAATCATATTCAGTGTTAAATGAGACAAATTTGTATTATGAAACATTAAGTGAACTTTTCAACCCATCTGTAGCGGATTCTAATTGTAACATTAATGTGAAATAAATGATTATGTTATTTAAGAACACCATTATTTATGTCATTAACAGAAGCCCAATGCATAAAATGATATGAGCATTTTGTTAACAACTTTTAACTAAAGTAAAAAGTGGATTAAAACTGGATATATTGCAATCATCAATGGCCACAAAAATAAAATACGAAGAGTTGCTTATGCTGCTATCAAATCAATTTGGTGTCCGGTAAATAGTGTTGATGTTGAAAGATTTTTCAGTTTTAATTTAATAATTTAATTGTAACTGATCACGCACTAATCTAAAAGAATCATCTGTGGAAACATGTTCCATGCTGAGTTTTAATAAATTTTAATTTTTTGGTCTATTTTATTTTTGTATTAATGTTTTTTGTCTTTATATTTTTCCATATTACAATATATTTTAATAATTGTCATGATTTGCTATTATTTTTGTTATTGTTATATCATCTTTAAATTATATGTATATAATAAACTATGTTAAAATGTATTGAACTTGATTATTATTTGAATTTATATTTAATAAAAATAGATGTTAAAATTAAATATTTTAAGTGCTACAAAACACTAAAATGATAAATCCAAAATGCAAAAATTGATAAAAATAGATGCTCAAAATATATCTCTATAATTATAAGTCAGGAATCCCCCTAGGAATACTTTATCAGATCTAGATTTAAGTATATTTTGTCTGAGATTATAGTAAATTTGTCCTTGACAGAAGAATTATACATACACAATTCATTTGAATTTCAATTTTTGCATCTCCACCTTTGCTACATTTACTCTTAAGCTGTTGACATATTTGCTTTACACATCAGCTCTGCCAATTATGCTTGCAAATAGAATATTGCTTGTATTTAAATTTTTAAAATTAAAGTAATGGTTACTTATGAAACTCAGATTATATCCTGTATTATTAGAATATAGGATATAATCTGAGTTTCACAAATAACTATGGTTTCATGCTCACATTCTGCAGGAATGATCCAGTAGATCAAATATTTATGATTTTGTGAATATTTGAGCAAAATTCTTACTTCACATGTAATTATTACATATGAACCTCAATCATCCAATGAAATCAAACTAATCATAATCAGCAAATGATATAATAATGCTTCTAAAAAGCATCTGGTAGTCTGCTAGCATCAATTGCCAACCTACAGCAAATTGTCAGGAAAAACAGAAATATTACAGTGGGTGATCGGTTAACGAACATAATCTGTTCCAAGAAAATGTTTGTTATCCGAATTGTTCATTAACCGATCATCAATGTACTATAGGATTTTATGGGAATTTGATTAATTCGTTTTGGAGATAATAACATAAATAAAAAATTATATAATTTCTTACTACGTTTATTTATATGTAGTAATAAATAAAAAATTATATAATTTCTTACTACGTTTATTTATATGTAATAGAAATAAAAAATTATATAATTTCTTACTACATTTATTTATATGTAATAATCATAATAAAAAATTATATAATTTCTTACTACATTTATTTATATGTAATAACGATTTTTATGGGAATTTGATTAATTCGTTCTGGAGACCCAAAAAAAAAAATAAATAAAAATATATAATTTCTTACTATGTTTATTTATATGTAATAACAATAATATATATATATATACATAGTCTTGCATTTTCATCTATTATGTTTATTTCCAATAAAGAATCTGCCCCAAATCAATTGCTTCTCTCTCTCTCCTTCAGGATTTTTTGGATATGATTAACAGCATTGTCGTGGTAGAGATCCCCAAGCGTATTGACCTTAACTTGGTATGGGTGCCATTCTAACACCAAAAAATTGTAAAATCTCTCTCTTATCTTCTTTAATAAATCTTTGATTTGTTTTACATTGTCTCTGAGTTCATTTTAATCGGGAAAAACTACTGTTCTTCCATCCTTATCCATAAGTCCATGAATGCGCAAGGCCTAAGCTTGTCATTCCGTTAAGTTAATTAAACCGAAATATCCTCATGGAATATTTTTATCTGGTGGCAGCCACGTATAGAGCCACCATCTTCACAGGCTGACCAACATCCATGATGGGGTCAACAGGAAGATTGAAAAATGGGTTTCAACGGTCCGGACCCAGATCCCTCCTAAAAAATTGGAGGAGTGGGATCCCCAGATCCTCCAGAATGATAAGCCACAGCTTTACCATGCAGTCATCCGGCTGATCTGTCATTGTTCAATCTGCGGGTCATAAGTGTTCGTTATCCAAACATAAAAATCTTTCAAAAAAGTGTTCGTTAACCGATCACAAACTGTATTTTCAAAATAATAATAATATGCCATAACACTAAAATTTACAGACTATGTTTCTACCAAAGACTATATGTAGTAATACACACACACTGGATAATATCATGTTGTACTGAATGAGGAAAATATCAGGAGAATAGATAAATCTTGTTTCTTCAGACAAGTTGCCAATTGTATACTGATCCCACAAACTGAAAAAACTATAGCCCACCACATCAGATAGTTTGAGAAACATTGATGTAACACACAATATCACAGATGGGCATAGATTCTAAAATTCTATATGAATGATGATAATATAAAAATCCCTTCTTAATTAAAATCAATGTAATATTTTTCAGGTGCAATTTTTCTAGAAAGTCAAGTATTGGCATTCTTGCTAATGCTTGAGTACAAATAATTTTATTCAAGCATTAGCAACAATATATTATGTGCATGTGTGTGCATGTATATATAACCCTCGATTTATGCTGGGGGTTAGGTTCCACCATATTGGTTTGTAATTCAAAATTTTGTAATTTGAGGGAAAATTTCTGGAAGTTTCCACCCACTTTTCATTGGCAGAGGGAGACATACTCAGGTAGTCCCTTTTGTTTATTTGCAGAATCTTCTATAAATGGACAGAAATTCATATTAACTGTGTGTAACAGTAAAAAAAATTTATAAAGGTACAAATTTTGCAATTTTGAAATTGAGGCTTTGGACTTACAATGCAAAAGGCTGTATTTACATACATGTATACACTCGTATGTATATATATATATATATATATATACATACACATACACACGAGATTACAGTATATATATATATATATGTACTGTATAAAATAATATATATGAATGGAAACTCAAAACATTCAATATGCAATCTTACAATGTTATATAGAGGAAAGTGCAGAAGTTCTGTTCTTATACCAAATTACTTAATTAAAAATGTATTAGAATATATAATCTTTTGAATTATTCAAACATTTTGTGAAATATTTTATAAATTTAATTATTTTTTTGAATCTGAAAGCTATTATTAGACAAGATTTTACTTTAAACATGGATAAGTGGCAGAACTCAGAGTTAGCATTGTGTTCTTGCTAATGATTGAAAGTACATACATCATCACTTAATAGAATCAAAATATAAAAGCTGTAAATTGTAAAACATAAATAAATCAACGAATAACAAGCAGAATTTAAAGTAAAATTTTGTCTTTTTGACTACATATTTCTCTAATTTTTAGGATTACGACATCATACGAACAATTTTATTTGTGCATATCCACGCATAAAGCAGTGCTATATTTATTATTAAGAAAACATTATTTTGAAAACCAAAAATAACTTTATTTACAACTTGGTCTCTCAGAGCACAAGTATGGAAGAATAGCAACTACAACAGGTACACAAACACAATAGTCTACACAATCCTGAAAATAACTGTTCTCTAATTTCATTACTACTGGTACCTGTCCTTTAGAAGTAAAGATCAATCGTTACTTATTAAAATAAACAACATAAATTTTGTATTTAACTCGTAAGAGTTTTATAGATTTCCTAAAAGAGAGAATTCATTTGCAAACTTCGAAATCCGTTTTTTGATGTCAAAGGCCAATATCCATTATCAATTTATAAAAATCAGCGTAGCAAATCAACAGTTTATAGATAAAAATCTTTGGATAAGCAATCTTTGTTAATACTTCTTAACATACGGCCAATTGACTTACCTTTATATTATTACTGAATTCTTTCAAAAAATTAAAGTTTTACGATAACATCAAATTATTATTGAAGTAACGAATCCATTTAAACGGAAGTAAACTCCACGAAAGAATAGTTTCTAAATTTTGCTGTTGGAGGCAGCACAATCGGATATTAAGTAGAGTATTTCTTTGATTTTTGTTGTTGAAATCATAAACATCTGAAACATTTTTCTTATTAGTAAAAATTAAATCTATTTGCTTGTTCAAAATATTTGAACGAATACTTTAAGTGGATTGGATTGGGGTTAGATTAGTTTTAGTTAATCAGTTAGTAGTTTTTGGTGATGCCACTTCACAGAGTTGGCCAAAGGTTGATATATAAGACAGTACCATAATACATAGGTTAGGTTAGATTAGTTAGATTAAGCCGCCATATCCTCATGGGATACACTATATCAGCACTTCTTAAAATATGGATCGTAAAGCGAAATATGAATTGCTATAAATCAGTGCTTCTCAAACTATGGGTTGCGACCCCCACTTCTCAAACTATGGGTCGTGATCCCAGGTCGCAAAGCGAAATGCTACTCAAACTATGGGTCGCGACCCTATTTGGGGTCGCGAAGCGAAATGCTGGATTTCACTTGGGTCGTGACCCATTTCGCTTCGCGGCCCAAAATGGGGTTTGCAAAAATTAAAATTCAAACAATTAAATTCAAATACTTGATTTTCAGTTTATATGTAATTTCACAAACTCCAATATTTAACGTATGACAACATATGAATTTTCGGTGTGGTTGGTTGGCAAACACTTGAATTTCAGTTTATATGTAATTTCACAAAACACCCAATATTAACTTGAATTTCAGTTTATTATGTAATTTCACAAATGCCAACATTTAACTTGACAACGTATGAATTTTCAGTGTAGTTGGTTGATTGTGTTCATCTTAGAAAATTAAATTCAAACACTTGAATTTCAGTTTTATGTAATTTCACAAATGCCCAATATTTAACGTATGACAACATGAGTTTATATGTAATTTCACAAATGCCCAATATTTAACTTATGACAACATATATTTTCAGTGTAGTTGGTTGATTGTGTTCATCTTAATAAGTGTGTAAATCAGTGCTTCTCAAAGTGTGGGTCGCGACATATGAGGTCGCGTAACTAAATTTGGGGCCGCAGAAATTTTAGCAAATGTTTTATTCCTAGTTCATATATTTCTATACCCAGGGTCGCGAAAATATTTGCTCGGTTAAAAGGGGTCGCCAAATGAAAAAGTTTGAGAAGCGCTGCTGTTTTGTTTTAAATTACTAATATAATACGAGTATATTATTTCTTTACCATAAAATATTAAGAAATCAAAATCTATAATGTGATTATATTTATTATACTATTTATATAATATTCTTTTCAATCACTGATTAAATTTTTCTCCAAACAAATCAAAATACTCGCCACTATTTTTTTTTAAATCTTTTTTAACGCCACACTCCATTCTAGTAGAATACTATGTGGTGGGGCGAAACAATCCCTTCCATAGGCTGCCCACCCCTGCAGAGGAGTCAGCCGGATTGTGGAGGATAGGAATCGACGGGGCCGGACCCGGACTTCATGATAAATATTTTCAAGGGATGGGATCCGAGACTTGAATCCAGGTCCTCCAGATTGGAAAGCCGAAGTGTTTCCACGCGGCTAATCCGCGCTACTCGACATTATTAATTCTACGTAAATCAGTCTTTTTTTATGTTAAATATCTCAGAATTAAAACTTCTAATTGAAAATATAATTGACGAAAACGTTCTAACAATGCGAATAGCAGGAGTTTGCATAACAATTATTAAATAATACGCTGATACAACAATAGAGTGAAATCAAGAATTTGGCAAGATCATCATTCGAATATGAATATTTCAACTGAAAATAAGAAGTGATAAGAAGAAAGCCTCTGCAGGAAGGATCTCCAATGAAGAAAAGTTAAGACGAAGCTTTCGACACGTATTCAAGAATTTAACAAGCAGAATATTAGTATATCGTAGTTAGTTTTGAATGTATTTCATCTCAAGATTATAGAAAGAGTATACTCGGAACGTGTAAACGAACTTAAAACTCGGTCCGAGTTCATCTCCGAGTGAACTCGGTCCGAGTGTGCTCTGATCGTGTCAACCTAGCTTAAACAAAAAATCCACAAAGAAGGGTGAGACCTTGACGAGGTTTTGTGGCTTAAAGTGAAAATTATCACAAATTTCACTAACTAACTTCGCCCGGCAGAAAATTTTATGTATAAATACCATTACAACATATTAATAATAAGATGACCAAACGTACTCCTTTAGGGAGTTTTGTACTCCTTTTTTGTGAACCGTATTCCTTTTAAAACCTGTACTCCTTTTGTACTCCATTGCATTATTTTGTACTCCTTTGTACTCCTAAAAGCATAAAAATTATAACGATTATTATACATTAACTTAAAATTATTGATTGAATGTGCACTATGTTGCCTCGGCACTAATGCAGTTGTAGAGAGAGTATTTTCGCTTGGTAATGATTACTGGAGCAGTGAAAAATTACAACTATCTGTAAAGACGCTCGCTGAAGTTTTAACGGTTAAATTCAACATGGGGGGATGTAAGTTGTTCTGACGTGTGTGCGCTATTGGAAGAAAATTCAGAATTATCCAGAAAAATTCATACAACACAAAAATATGATTTCAATAATTAAAAGTCATATAAATTTAAAATATTAGAATTACTTCATTTTCATATTCTTTTAAAATAAATATAGTCGATTGAAGAAGACATCGGTTTTTTTCCACAAACCCAATCACCATATCCAATGAAAAATGAAGACGACCAATTTCACGTCACACAAAATACGAGACCTAAAATAAAGGTCATTCGGCTCGACTCAGAAATATTCAAGCAGTTTTGAGGGGGCAATCTCGGGCGGCCGGCGTACTCCTTTTGTGCCAAAAATAGTTGGTCACCTTAATAATAAAAATGTTAAAAGAAAAATTATTCCTTAGCAAAAATTGTCAGACATTTTTCCAAAAATCTTTAGGACTTCACAATTCTTTTAATATCTAAAATAAATTATAAAATCAGTTTTTAAAGTAAAAGAATTTTTAATTGAGAATGCATTATCATTTTTAAATTTCTATTTTTTAATAAAATTACTCCAAAAAATCAACTAAATACCTACAGTTTAACGAATGTCGCTTATGCTTTATCGCTGATAAAGTACTGAAGATGCGCCTGAAGATTCAGTACTGATACAGTATTGATTCAGATACTGTACAGTATTGATTTAATTATGTCCGTGGTCGAATGGGTGTCATTGTCTTTGACTCTTTGTGTATACAGTACAGATTCAGTACTTGATAAAGCGATCTTCAATACTGTAAAAATTCTTCAGTACTTTTGTAAAAGTTTATTATATTGTAGGGTCTCGGACAGACGTTTTTCTTCTTCTTCTAATGGAATCCGAAACTGCGATGTCACACCACTTGCAGGATAGTAAATATAACACAAACAAACAATAGAATCAGACTTTGTTCACAGAATTTAAAACAATATTCTTCTAGAATTCATCTTTAAGAAATTAAAAACTAATGAACTGATACATATCTATTTTTAATTAATTAAATAATTTGTTTTCATTACAATATGTTAATTATCATTTACTTAAATATATTTTTATATGGTTATAATTTTATTAATTTTAATAATGATATTGTCGGATTTGAATTGGTTGTAGTTAAAGAAAATGGCGATTAACAACTGAACTAACGAATCACGTGATCGGAGATGAGCCGTTTCGCAGAGATCTATTTTTGTTGGAAAATTCTCTTTTAATAAATATTTGTGAAACTTGAAA
Source organism: Olivierus martensii (assembly GCA_000484575.1). Classification (NCBI taxonomy): domain Eukaryota; kingdom Metazoa; phylum Arthropoda; class Arachnida; order Scorpiones; family Buthidae; genus Olivierus; species Olivierus martensii. The sequence continues at coordinate 38,016 of AYEL01059702.1, read as the reverse complement.
AACAATTTTAGTTCCTTATTAAAAACCTCTTTAACTAAATTAATTGTACAGATTAAATGTAATAACTTCATTTTTTTTATTGTAAAGCTAACGAAATTAACTGAAAAAACTTTATTATTTTTGAATGACTTTTTGATCGGGAGAAGGAAATGGAATGTTAGTCTTGTCAGATAATTCATAAAATATACCTGAGAGAGAAAACAAACCGAGGGATCCAGTGACTCGAGGTCATGGGTCCTGATTAAAGTAAGCTATAGTAATTTTATTTTGACAGTTTTTTACACCAATGAGAAGCAAGAAATAGTATTTCCCTTGTCAAATGAAGAGGTTAGTATCGTTTTGAACCTTCTCTTCAATTTGACATGATTGAAAAATTTAAAGAAACTAGGAGGAGTAAGATTTTTAACAGTTTACATAGAGTTTTGCTCTGGGCTAGCTTCGCTCTGGTTGTAGCTAGCTGGTTCTCTTCTGGCTGTGGCTCAGCTCATCCCTTCTTCACTTCTCTTTAATTATGTCCGTGGTCGAATGGGTGTCATTGTCTTTGACTCTTTGTGTTCGTCAGTATTTTTGTCTTTAGTTTAAGTAAATTAAAGAAAATATGAAGAAAAGAAAAAGGATTCTCTCTCATCGGTATGTTCATGGGTCTATCTGTCTCTTGTACGTTAAATTACACTTTGTATTTTCGTTAGTTTTATTCTGTGTTAATTGTCTTCAACTCATGCTATATTTGTTTTATAATCATTTGTATTATTATTATTATTATTATTATATTAAATATATTATTTAGTTATATATGGTTTAGTTGTTGTTTTTGCATTTCTCTTCTGGACCCTGACGCGTCGCCTACCCACACCGCTCACAGGTTTTCGGCCACAATCCTGACATGCGCTCATCTAAATGGGCGAGTTCCAAATCTCAACAGACTAATCAGTGATAAGTGATCAGAACCAATCAGTAAGGAGCTTGTCTGATTAACTCAACACTGATTGGCTTGATCACTCATCACTGATTGGTCTGTTGAGATTTGGAATTCGCCCAATATTCTTCACTGTACTGGAGCAACACGGTGTAAACTGCTCCTGGTGTCAGACCTGACGTTCAACATTTTATATGGGCGCGCACACAGTTTTTCGATACTCTCTGATGCCACAATTTGGTGTCAAAACACACGAAAATTTCGTCAAAAACTCCCCACGGACCCCACATAATGTATAATTCCTGGAGTAAACTTTTGCAAAAGTACTGTATTAATGATTAGCCCTGATAAAGAGTAGGCAATATTTGTTAAACTGTAGGTATTTAGTTTAGATTTTTTTGAGTAATCTTATTAAAAAAAGAAATTTAAAAATTATAATGCATTCTTAATTAAGAATTCTTCAATTTAAAAACTGATTTTATAATTTATTTTAGATATTAAAAGAATTGTGAAGTCCTAAAGATTTTTGGAAAAAATGTCTGACAATTTTTGCTAAGGAATTATTTTTTTTTTCCTAGAGATTTTTGGAAAAAAATGTTTGACAATTTTTGATAAGGAATAATCATTTTTTCTTTTAATATAGGATTTATTAATATACTATATTAGTATTTTTATATGTAAAATTTTCTGCCGGGTGAAGTTAGTTAGTGAAATTTGTGATAATCTTTCACTTTAAGCCACAAAACCTCGTCAAGGTCTCACCCTTCTTTGTGGATTTTTTGTTTATCCAGAAACCCCATAATAGCTAGGCAGTAATCACCATTATGGATAAAACTGGACCCTTTCGCGACCGAATCAAAATCGGCTTATTAATCCCTCTGCCCCCAACGCAATCAGCAGCATCCGGCATTTACCAAGTCCACAGACTTCAAACAAGTTTCGACAGTCGGCCGGATTGGCCTCGTGGAAATGCTTCGGCTTTCCACATTGGAGGACCCGGGTTCGAGTCTCGGGCCCCACTCCTTGAAAATATTTATCATGGGGTCCGGGCTCGGCCCGTCTATCCTCGTCCTCCACCATCCGGATGATCCCTCCGCAGGGCAGCCTATGGAAGAGCTTGTTTCGCCCCGCCACTTAGTACTCTTACTGATTGGAAAGTGGCGTCATCTGTTGACAAAAGAAAAAAACAAGTTTCGACATGGAGGCTCTTCTCCACTTAGGCGAACCGAGAGAGTGCGAGAGAAAATCGGTCTCACAATCGATTTTCTCATGTGAGAGGATCCCTATTATGAGCTAGGCACACATATAGCTTATTTTTAGCTGGAACCATTGTAGTGGAATGCTGCTGCTTGACGTGCTTGTTAAATTCTTGAATATGTGGAAAGCTTAATCTTAAGTTTTCTTATCCGAGAAGATGCTCTTTGCAGAGGCTTTTTTTAATCACTTCTAACTTGTTTTCAGTTGAAATCTTTATAGTCGATGCTATTCTTGACAAATTCTTGATTTCATTCTATTGTTGTATCAGCGTATTATTTAAGGATTATTATGCAATCTGCTGCTGTTCGTATTGTTAGAAACTTTTCGTCAATTATATTTTCGATTAGAATTTTTAATTTTAGGATATTTTATTTTTCTATTTTTATAAATAATTTTAATAATGATTAATTTATTTAATTCATCAAGATAATGGAATACCGTATATAAGCTCTTTTATTTTTATAATATACAACACTTGCTAGCAGTCGGCCGGATTGGCGGCGTGGAAACGCTTCGGCTTCTCTGGAGGACCCGGATTCGAGTCTCGGGTCCCAATCCTTGAAAATATTTATCATGGGATCCGGGCCCAGCCCGTCGATCCCCGTCTTCCACAATCCGGCTGACCCCTCCGCAGGGGTGGGCAGCCTGTGGAAGGACTTGTTTCGCCCCGCCACATAGTATTCTACCAGAATGGAGTGTGGTGTCATCTGTTGACAAAAAAAAAACACTTGCTAGCATTACTTCTTAGTTGTTAATCACTGAATCACCGTGTGGATTGATTTACTATCTGACCAATTGAATTCTATCGTTTACTTCACGACCGATTCCGCCATGACTGTGAATGGCCCGTGGTGGTTATTGGAATGCCTTCCAAACAAGTAACACTGCAGTGGCATGGCGTAAAACAAAACAGAAGGAAAAAATCACTTCTACTTGAGTGGTCTGAGGATAGCATTAACATTACGTAAATGAAAAATGTTATTCCATTATAACTTATGTTCCATTATTTTTAACCTGTGAAGTTTTACTCACTTCCACCTGATGGATACCAAGCGGCGGAGCATACCAATATTCCATCACGTGCAGCCCACATCATGGTGAGATTAGCTCTCAGGTGAAAGATAGGGTTCAATCATCAGGACATAGACCATTTTGAATAACTCTGGAGGTTGTGGGACTCAGTAAATAAACCCGGATCTTCCAGAATGGAAGCATAGCAAGCTTTCATTTTGATCATCCGGCTTGATTTTTTTCTGTGTGGTTTAAAAAAATGGAAATCCCTGCCGCTAGTATCCACTGTTATCCAGCTGGTGGGAACTAAGCAACGGGTCATCCATATCCTGGTAAGTCCAGTTATCAGATCAAGAATGGAATTCAACGAAGCAGTCTCCGAATCTTGCGCTGAAAAAACTGTGGACATTGTGGGATCCGGTAATTGAACCTGAATCCTCCAGGATGGATGCATAGCACGCTTCCACTCGATATCCAGTTGACTTCATCAATATTGTCAGTCACAATCTTTGAATATTTGTATAAATTCTTCTATTTAGCAAAATATGCAAATTCCGGCAGCCACAACTTCAAGAGATTCGAACACGCCCGTTGAATCCCATTCTTGAATCTCCTGGTCCTAAATTGTGTGAAGCTGATGGCTAGCCAGTGGAAGACTCTGAAATATCACAAGTGATCAATCAAAATATTACAACAAAATATCCCAAGTGAGATTCGGTAGTTTAATTAAAAACTAACTTATTACTAAGGGCAGCCGGATGGCCGAGTGGTACCGGTAACGCTGTCTGCGTGCCACGTAGGAGGACCCGGGTTCGCGTCTTGGATTTTTTGGGGTATTGGCCCGGCCTGGTGATCCCCGTCCTTCACCATCCGGCCTCCACGGGTGTGGGTGCAGCCCGTAGTTGGAACTGGCCTCGCCCCTTAGTAATCTCCCTAATTGGAAGGGGGTGCAAAAATGCAAACAATTAACGTAATCTGAAAGTCGGCCGCTTCGGCTTTCCACTCTGGAACATCCGGTTTCGAGTCTTGGGTCCCACCCCTTGAAAATATTTATCATGGGGTCCGGGCCTGGCCCGTCGATCCCTGTCCTCCACAACCGGCTGACCACTCCGCAGGGAGGAAATAAAAACACAACTGATTAAATGACACCATACATCCTTGTTTCTACACACTTTATCGATTTCCTCCACATTCATTCTCTTCTCCATACAAATATTATATCACTTATTCATGCTTTCAAAATGTTTGTGCAGCCTGTGGAAGGGCTTATTTCGACCCGCCACTTAAGTTTTCTTTCACAATGGAAAGTGGCGTCATTTATTGATAAAAAATCTAACCTGAAATTGAGCATAGAATGGAAATAACAGAAGGCGGATCCTTCTCAAATTTTGTGCGAAAATGCCGCTGGATAATAGTTACCGACTTTGATGAATTTCGGAGACCCAAAACTCCTTTTTCTTACAGTCAGCCTCCATATTGCAAAAGCCTGTCACTTAGCGGGCAAATACCTAAGCTGCTGAATTGCGGGTGATAAGAAACAAAACTTTGACAGTTTCTCTATCCACCAGTGCCGCTATAATAGTTTTATGTTTGATATACTATTCAAAAACATCAAGAAACCCAGACATTCTTTTTGAATAACTCTATATGTTGCCTCAATTTCGGTTTTTATATAAATTTAATAATTTATGTTTGAAATATATTTTATTTTGTAAAGAAAAACATTGAATTTCTTCTTTTTGTTCGTTTTTAATAACTATATACTGACATCTCATAGTACTAATCGATGTATCTCTTCGTATGATGTCATATCTCTGAGACTTGACGTCATCGTGATATCATATGCTGATTAAAATTAATTTTAAAATTGGACATAAAATGCTAATGGATAAATTTCTAAGTGCTATAATAAATAGATTATAACATATTTATCATAAACTAACGAAGGTATCTGACATTATGATGACATAACTGTTTACACTTAAAATTTGTATTATCTTCTACAAATTCCCGGAAAATGCCAAGTTATCTTTGCTTATGCACATAAACAATATTAATATGCAGTGATGCACGGAAATTTTACACGATATTTTCAAAACAATGGTTATGATACCGTAGTAACAAGAGTAAGGATGTTTTATATAGACTAAATACATCGCAATGCATTTGACTATTAAAAAATAATAAAAAGATGTGTTAGATTTAGCTGATTTGACTAGAATAATATTTCTCAAACTCGACGACTCTGAGAACTCTTTTAACTTTGTTGAGCTACATCAAATAAGGAAAAAGAAACTGATAAATCCATCTATGTGGAATTATTTAATACCTCTAATAATTTTTACCGAATTAATTTATATATTAGATTAGAATCTAATCTGATGATAAAATAAATAATAAATCCTAATTATAATTGCATTGAAAAATATAGATTAGGATCTGTTCTAAATTTTTCAATGCAATTATGATTATGGTTTATTAACTTTTTATTTAAAGTTATTTATTGTAATAATACTTCGAATTTTCTACAAAAATATTTATGTAGAAAGTTCGAAGTGTGTTCTTCCAAGAGTCTGCAGAGTCGGCCGGATTGGCCGCGTGGAAACGCTTCGGCTTTCCACTTTGGAGGACGGGCCGGATTGGCCGTGTGGAAACACTTCGGCTTTCCACTCTGGAGGACCTCCGGATTGGCCGCGTGGAAACGTTCACTCTGGAGGACCCGGGTTCGAGTCTCGGGTCCCACCCCTTGAAAAACCGCGTTAAACGGGTTTTTACTAACCCAAAAGAGGGATCGGCCGGATTGGCCGCATGGAAACCATATCCCAAGGTTGAGTCGGCCGGATTGGCCGCGTGGAAACGCTTCGGCTTTCCACTCTGAGGACCCGGGTTCGAGTCTCGGGTCCCACCCCTTGAAAATATTTATCGTGGGTCGTCGGCCGGATTGGCCGCGTGGAAACGCTTCGGCTTTCCACTCTGGAGTGGTCGGCCGGATTCCGCGTGGAAACGCTTCGGCTTTCCACTTTGGAGGATTACCGGATTGACCACGTGGAAACGCTTCAGCTTTCCACTCTGGAGGATGGCCGGATTGGCCGTGTGGAAACACTTCGGCTTTCCACTCTGGAGGACCTCCGGATTGGCCGCGTGGAAACGCCATATCCCAAGGTTGAGTCGGCCGGATTGGCCGCGTGGAAACGCTTCGGCTTTCCACTCTGAGGACCCGGGTTCGAGTCTCGGGTCCCACCCCTTGAAAATATTTATCCTGAGGGTCCGGGCCCGGCCCGTCGATCCCCGTCCTCCACAATCCGGCTGATCCGGGCCCGGCCCGTCGATCCCCGTCCTCCACAATCCGGCTGACTTCCGGGCCCGGCCCGTCGATCCCCGTCCTCCACAATCCGGCTGATCCCTGTTCGAGTCTCGGGTCCCACCCCTTGAAAATATTTATCATGGGGTGCATTCGAGTCCCGGGTCCCACCTCTTGAAAATATTTATCATGAGGTCCATGTTCGAATCTCGGGTCCCACCCCTTGAAAATATTTATCATGGGATCTGGGTCGGCCCGTCGATCTCCGTCCTCCACAATCCGGCTGACCCCTCCGCAGGCGTGGGCAGCCTGTGGAAGGGCTTGTTTCGCCCCGTCACTTATTATTCTCCCTGAATGGAAAGTGGCGTCATCTGTTAACAAAAAAAAAAAAGTCTGCAGAACACATTTTGAGAAATAAGAAACTAGATAAATGTATATAATTTCATGATTTCTTGGGATTTTTTCGGAATATTTAAATCAAAATATTTATTTGTTAAGTCTCACAAGAATTTAATATTTATAAAGTTAATAATAATACCCTGCCTTTCTATGTATTTGAAAGATGCAATAGTTATTAGAGTTATGTCGCTTGAACTGAAATTCTTGAATTTAATTGAATTTTCGTATTTATGAATTAATCTTTGTAAGCATTAAGAAGATGCAGTCGAATATATAAATATTGCATAATTTATGATCCCATAGGTTGAAATTTAGAGCAGAATTTCATATATTTTCTGAGATACATGAGATTTATTTAATAACAATGCTGGAAAAGTTACCATTATTATCTAAATAAACTCTCTAAATAAGTCATAACAGATATGTTGAGAAAATTTGGTATTAAATGTTTAGACAGAAAGAAATCAGACAAAAACATTTCGAAAAAGTGTCCTATTAAGTTTCTAGCTGATAAAGAACAAATCCAAAAACTTATATTTAGCGGTCCTTACTCAGACGTTTGGGGAATTATTTCTAGCCGGAAGCATGTCAATCTGGCCTTAAAGGTGATTCACAAAGATAAATTAACTCTAGAATATCAAAGAAAGTTTCTTCCTAGGGAACTGTGTATCATCAGACATCTACATCATGTTAATGTTGCAGTATTCTATCAAACGATCGAGTTAAAAACAAAGTGAGTTTTTCTTTATTGAAGAGCAATGTTTAATTTGGAATTTATTACAGCCGTATTTAAATTTAAATAATTTAAGATATCTCAAGAGTGAAACTAAATATAAAAATAAAATGATTTCCTTTCAGAATCTACGTTATGATGGAATTAGCTGTTCACGGTAACTTACTAAATTGGATTAATGAAAACAAATATGTGAAAGAACCACTTGCATGCCGTTGGTTCCATCATTTGGTGGATGGAGTAAATTATATTCACAACTTGGTACGAACTCATATTTAATTTTTAATTATATTCAAATTGCAAGATAATTAAACAACACGTAAAGATACTCTTCTCCTCTGCAGGGAATAGTCCATAGAGATCTCAAAACTGAAAATTTACTTCTGGATCATCACGACATATTAAAAATAACTGACTTTGGCTATTCACGTAATTATTTGCCTGAAAACGAAGAAGAATGCTTATTGAATAAGAGCTCTTCTTTCTGCGGCAGTTTATCTTATGCTGCTCCTGAAATTTTGACTGCCACACCTTATAATCCTCGATCCTCCGATGTATGGAGCATGGGCGTCATTTTGTATGTTATGGTTTTCGGAAGTACACCTTTCGACGAATCGAATTTAAAAAAATTACTGTACCAAATACACAGAAATGTGGAATTTCCCGAGTCTTCATCGGTATCATCGGATTGCAAAATCTTAATAAATAATATACTGAAGCCAGAAAAGGAAAGAATTAATATAGAGAAAATAAAGAAGAGCATCTGGTATAATTCTGTGTGGAAATCGGAATGGAATGAAGAACTTCTTCGGGAGGAAAAACGTTTCGAAGAAAAATACAAGGGAATAAAAATGAGCCACGAGCATTATGGACTAAATCAACTATCTTTAGGAATTAAATCAACAAAACAAAATCGGAATTCAGTGTTCATAAGATCCGATCTGCATTTGCATATAACTATTTCACAAAGCGACATAATGAGAACGTCCAACGATGCCATTGAAAATGTTCTTGAAACAAATTTAAACTTCACAGAGGATTATGAATATTAAAAATTTTTTCGTTCTGTTTCTATGCAAATAAGAAAAAAAGAGACTTTCGTATATTTTCATGTTATTTTAAATTATGCAGTTCTTTGATTGAATTTAATATTAAACTAATTTATTATTTCTTGTTACTTGAATTTACATACAATTAAAAGTTCATGCGTAAAATTACACATAGATTCTCATAATGTCTTATCGTGTAAGTAGTAGTTAAATTGCATCATTCGTATACACGATGCATCACTAATTCACTTTGGAACCGATGCTATAGTGTATAAAGTAATATGATGTCGAAGATTGTGGAAATTTTAATAATTAATAATTAATTCTTTTTGAAGAAAATTTTCAATAATTAATATTGAATATCAGCAGAATCAGATTGATGATTTATGATATTTAAGAACGAGATTAATAAGAATAATTTTAATAAACTATAAAATTATGCCAATTCAATAATATCAGAGAATTTCGTTCCACTGAGAGGATGACAGCCAAAATATTACTGTTTTATTTAACGGGGATGTAATGTACACAAATGTACAGTCGGTTCCATAAAGTTTTGTACCTAAGCGGAAGGTGTTCGGCTTCCTTCCAATAGTTCAAAGCAATGTGATTCATCAGTTCAGGCAAATCATTCGAACTCTCCGAGTATCGGATGATTCCATTAACTGTTGTCGTAGCAACGGGGGTGGGTAATTTTAATTGCACGTGTTAATTTTTTTGTCTGCAAGATGACTTTGGATGTTCTGTAGGGAATTTTTGTTTTATTAATAATGAACTAACCTATTTTGTTATTAATGAAACAAAAATGGTGCATATTATCACTAATATTACATGCGCAATCAAGAGATAAGTTGTTATACCACTCGCTATTGAATAAAACAAGAGTGACAAAGAGGTGTATCAAAGTCATAATCCTGAAACATACGTTTTCGGTGTATTTGAAGTTTATGTTATTTACGGTAATAATGCCAAAAGCTGTAGATAATAGCTAATTATATACTTGAAGAGTATCTACATATGGAAATTATTTTCATGTAGTTTACACCATTTACAGAAAACATTCTGGTTTCTAATAATGGCATTTTATTTTGGTTTAGTCTGAACAATTTCACAGTTGGGTAACTGTGGGCTATGAGTTAAACATCAATTGTAATATATTTATTTCTGCACATTTGAAGTTCATAGCAATTTTGAATTATATTTGGGTTTATTTGGATCATATTTTACCTAGCTAGGAAATTTCGGTAACCTTATAATACAGTAGAAAGATATTTAGCTTATTGTTCATTATTAATGGAAAATTTGGTTTATGATTGTTAATAATATGAATAATATATATTGTATTCATACTATTAATGAAGATCAAATGTTTAATAGAACAAAATTACTTTATTATATCACTAAATTTTCTCACCAGTTAACTTAATCATCATCAGAAAATAACAAATTGGAATGCCTGATTTGATCAATAATTTTATTCATACTTTCTATTATTTTCTGTAAAAATGCAGTTTCTTATATTTTTAACAATAAATACGATTTAAATTGAAAATTTTAAAATCCTTATAATGTAATGAACAACATATATCTGGAAGTGATATCCATTAAATATATAATAAAAATTCAAGGCTTATATAAATTATAATATTAGAGTAAATAGTACCGGTAACTTTAAAAATGAAATTACTTAATGCTATTAGAAATGATAATAAAATTATATTTTGCTTTTTTTCTTAAATATAGTAAATAAACTAGCACGAATTAGTTATAATCCTTCTCGTTCAAACTTAGGCAAACTACAATGTTTTCACTAAAACACGTGACTACGACGTCACGTGAATTTTGTCCATTGTAGAACACAGCGTAGCTAGATAATACTAGCTTATAGGATAAAAGGGTGGATAAAGAGACCAATACTCGATAGTAATTCTTAAAAAAATGCTGATAGCTAATGACGCAGTTATATGGAATTTCTTAAATGCTTTTATGTTTTGTTTTTCCGAAAGATGTTTAAACCTATCAATATTAGAAAATATTAAAAGATTTTAGCAAATACCGGAGTTTAATAAATGTAAAAAAGAAATTATTATGTAGTATCTAGTTTATTCAAACTTAAAATATAAAATAAAGCGAAGTCAGAAAATTTATTTTTTAAATTTTAAAGCATCTTTTAGAACCTCAGATGAACACATCACCATATTGCACATTTGTCTGGAAAATGTTTAAACCGTTTATATTTTAATTGCATTGTTTAAAATTTAAACACAAACTAATATGTTGACCAAAGAAAAAAAAATAATGTTTCTCCAAACAAGATTCGAACTCGGCTCCTCGGAACAGTAGGCAGACGCTCTACCGATGCTGCTATCAGTCTCTATCGCTTATTCTTGTCAGTTTAGAGCACGTGACGAGCACATCCCGCACGTATACTTCCCTCCCTATTCTCAGTCACAACAGACAAGTCCATTTGAAACTGCCTTGAATCTCGGTACAAGAACCTGACTTTACAATTGATCAACTTCCGGTGAGCTTAGCCCCTACGAGATAGGTACAAAACTTTATGGAACCGACTGTACATACCTTAAATTAGTTTTCTAAACTTCATAACGATTTCCTCTATTCTTATGAATAATTTTATTGCCTCTCTTTTCTGGGAACAAATTTGTTGATCGATTCATAGTGGCTTTTCCCAAATATTTCTCCTGAGAGTCCGGCCCCATCAATCTCTGGTCTCTATAGTCCAATTGATATAATGGATGGGTATGGGCAATTTGTAGTAAGTCCATTTCGGGCCTTTTTATGATCTTTTAAATACAGAATCTGATTATATACTTTCAGATTTTATGAGTCCAATTTAATTTGTCAAACCCATCCTTCAATTATTTGCAGATCCTTTTTTGTGTACAATTTTATGCCGTTTTCTACCTTATGGGTACTAAGAGGCGGGTATTCCAGTTCCTAACATGAGCCATCCAATCTGGTGGTCAGCCGTCAAGTGGAGGATAAAATTTAACCGGGATTCACGAGGGGCCGGGCTGGATCCTCATGAAAAAATCTGGAAATGTCAGCTCCGGGAATTGAACCCAGATCCTCCAGAGTGGAAGCACACCACACTTCCACCGCAGCCATTCAGTCGACTGCAGATCCTATTATAATTGTATATATGAGTGATTTTCGCTATGCATTAAAATGGTTTCACTACTTAGTACTGTCCCAGATAGAAAATGAATAAGATGATTTAATAAAAAAATGGATTTCAAACTTCATGCATTCTGTGACGATGTGAAAATTCTTTAGTTCAATGAACTCCCATGCTTTGATTAATATTTAAAAGCTAACTATTGAATACTCATATTAAAATTAAAAAATTAGCAATTTATCTTTTTATTATAAGTAACAATAATTAAAAGAAAATATGGTGCTTAGAAATATTTTGAACATCGCTACTTTGAAAAGTCAGAAGGACAAAATCGTATTCACTTTGAGATCCTGACCACTAGGATTTCATTTCATCTACGATATATTTCGTAAACCAAATATCGTAAATTATTCTATGGGTTCTCATTATTCAAGAATTTTCATTCTTGATCTATAAATTTTGTGGATCAAGTGATTTAGTTATAAAATGGTGTTCGAAACTTCTGGGTTAAATTAATAAATTGAAACTTTCATAAACTGGATTTAGGCATATTGTGACGCTAAACTATAACATGTGATTTAGTTATAAAATGGTGTTCGAAACTTCTGGGTTAAATTAATAAATTGAAACTTTCGTAAACTGGATTTAGGCATATTGTGACGCTAAACTATAACATTAAAAAAATCCTCTCAAATGCATTTAATATATTTTTAATAAAAGATCCTTTAATAAGAGGCTCTAAATTGTAGCCTGTCTAGTTTGTGCATAAATTCGTTCTTGTTTTATGTACTACTCCTGCATGATTGTTTAACCTACCTTTAAATATCTAAAGAACAATTCAAATTTTAGATAATTATTCCTTTTTTTTCAGATTATATCTACTAATATTGAAATTTCGCTGTGATATCATTACAAGATGGCCATTGTTCGAAATTTTAAAAATTTTACAGATTTAAAATTATTTTTCGTATAGAAAATATATTTTATTCATTTGATATTAATTTTTACATGGAAAAAAATGCAAAAATATCTTAAAACCGCTTTACTCTCTCTAATAATCACAAAACGTTTCTATGGATCCATTTATATGTCAGTGCTAATATGGATCCCACCAAAAACATATATCTAAAAAAATGGGTCAAGTTCTATTCTACTAGTTTGTTTGGCCACCAAAGAGTAGAGATCTAAAACGGTTCTAAGTTCTATTCCAACCTCAATTTCGAAAAATGAGATTTAAATACTGAAATAAATTCGATACAGTGTCACTTTCAGACTTTAACTTGGCAAGTTTTTGAATTATAACCCAGTATATCAGTTGGTTATTAATCAGTTGGTTATGATTACCCAGCTATCATAGATATTAAAACTTTCCAAGTAAAAGCCTCTGAAGATGTAACACTGCCCGATCTAAAACTTACCAAGTAAAAGTCTGAAGAGGTGACACTATATTAGAATTTATTTCGTATTTAAATCTCATTTTTCGACATTGGGGGTTGGAATGGAACTTGGTACCATTTTAGATCTCTACTCTTTTGGTGGCCAAACAAACTAACAGAATAGAATTTGGCCCATTTTTTTCACAATTATGTTTTTGGGGAGATATCAGCATTTTTTGCTAAGTTGTTATATTGAACAAATATGCTAAAAAAGTAATAATCTAACAAGTAAGATAGCTAAATAACTTAATAAAATTATAAGTTTCGATACCACGATGTAGGGTCCGACTAACACGAATATTTATTTTATTTAAAGATTCGTGTTAGTTGAACTTTACATTGTGATCTGATTGAACGCATGTATATATTCATTAAAAAGGACTGATATATAGGCGACGCCGCACTGCCAGATGCGACGGGTTTCGCGACGCGCTCGATCGCTTCGGATGAAGTAAATAATAAGTCACAAAAATAATTGAAAAATTAGCATTCTCAGAACTTTTTTTAACCTGTATCCTAAGACCTATACTTGTGCTAAATTTCAAGTCTCTACATCAACGGGAAATACACTTATAATTTTGATGAGTCAGTGCCTAAATTTGCGATTTTCTGGGATTTCTATCTCCTAGACACTTTGGTATTAAAGCTTAAAATTTTTACAGGGCCATGAGAAAATAAAGCTTAACAACGTACACAACTTTCATTTTACTAGCTTAATCGGAAGCGAAGTTATGGAGATGGCAAATATGGAGACACGTTGTGCGCCGCGGTAACTTTGCGCGGCGCCTTGATAATCAATTAATAAATGTAATATAAATAGTATTTAATCGATTATCGATTTAGAAAATTTATAAATTAATTAAAAGAAAAAAATAATTAACCAAAAAAGCAGAAGACAAGATTGGTTTAATCCGATTTTAATGTACTAAATATAAAATACATATAATTATATTTTTCTAAGCGTGATTCAAACTGAAATTCAAAAACGACAGAAACGATTATATGATTAAACAATCCGAGAAACACACACAACGAAATAGCAGACAATTAAAATATTAAGAAAAAATAATAATAATAAATTGATAAATGGACAATATATGAATTACGGGAATTCTTAATTATGGCCCTGATAGAGAGACCTTCCTAAGATCAATTGAATATCAGTTTTGATCCCAAGACACACAGTTTATAACTGTGGAATCAGTTATGTAGCTTAGAAGCTCAACATTTAATAGCGTAGAGTGAATATAGAAATAAAGTTTTTTCATCAGAAGACCCTGAGAATACATTTAATTTTATAAAGCAACATGTCGAACTTTAAACATTTTCTACAAAAATTATCCATAAAAATATAAAAATAATATGATTAAACTTTTTCTTTCAATATATTATTTGCGTGGTATACATATATATATATTTTATCCAAAATACATTATTTTTTATGTAAAAATATTTGTGTGTTAAATATAAATACATTATATGCTTATAATTTCAATCATGTACATGAGCATAGTCTTTATTAATGGTATTCGGACTCTCTTTTATATGAAGATTATTTTTATGATATAAAACAATAAAATTCACCTGTTACAGCGATTTTTCTTTACATAACAATAAAATTTACCTGTTAAAAAGCAGTAAAATATGTAGAATTTCGATAGAAATTAAGGTTGGATGAGAAACCATCGATTTTTTGAGATCCTGCGAATAATTTCCAACATTTGGCGTAACGTCATGCATAGCACATAACTATTATTGTATAAAGTACGTTATGGTCGAAACAGTTGAAGAATTTCGTAACAAAAACATGCACTTTTTATATATTAGTGTCGTTCGTATCTTCGAAAGAGCTTCCGTCTGCTTTGCGCTTGCAGCTACCTACTAAAGACCGTTTAGCAGCAATTGATAATTTTCGAATAGGGCCAATTTCTGCCAGTTCTTGTTCTAGACGGGCTTGATATTCAGCATCTACCTGATCCAATTCAGACTTAGACAAATGATATACGATTCCAGCTCCAAATGCATCACCAACTACATTAACGGATGTTCGAAGGCGATCCCTATAAGAGAAATTCGACATGAATGTTGTCACGAAGTATTAGCATTCGTGATAACAAATGTTCACACAGCGTGAAGATAGCATATAAAATAAATGTTGTAAAGAGAAATACTTACAATAACCAATCGACGCTAAGAATCATGGCAATATCATCTGTAGGTAGTCCTATAGCAGTTAATACCAGCATCATTGTCACTAATCCAGCACTGGGTATGCTAGCTGCACCTATACTAGCTGCCGTAGCTGTAAGGCTGGAAAATAAAAACATGTATAAAGTCAATTATATAAAATAACAAATAAGGATATATTCAGTTTGTGCTGAAAAACATCTCTCAACAACAATATTATGTTTGCCAATGATTCTATGATGACTCTTGGGATCTTTCATATCAGTTTTGGAATAAAGGCATTTTAAAACATAGAACTTGCACAATATACATGAGGACCAGAGGAAAATAATAATAATCTCGTGAACTAAATATGCATAATGTGATCGCATTATATAATAATCAAATTAAAAGCAAACTAATAAATTTATAATGTGGCTATAAACTTCAAGGATGCTGAAGTTTATTTATCTCTTGATGTTCTAATTTAATTATTCATGACATTTAACGTTAGCTTGCCACGTACCAAATTTCAATCCTGACGTTGTTTTTATTTCGTAGAAATTTAAATATTGGTCGCAAGTGTAAAACTAATTGATAACTTAGGATGTTTCCGAACATTAATTAAAAGCCCCAAAACAGAAAAATTATAATTTGCATTTTTGACATCATATCGTCCTTATATGAAGCCATCTTTGGAATCAATATCAGAATTATTATCCCAACAATAATTTCATATATACGATGATTTCATTTTTGAGGCCTCTGATCCATCTCAGAATTATTACATTGAACTTCAACGGTATTACAATATTAAATTTTTCCCAAAATGACCTAGCAATCACTTAAATTCAAACAAAAGTTTGAAGGATTATCTAAATACGCGGTTTTGTCGCGACTTCTACTTCATTTTAAGTCTTACATCACATTCCATTTTTATAGATTACTAAAATGGTGCGGAACTACCAGAGTGCAATATGGATCATCAATACCTGCGGTGGAATCTGTTATCAGGTAAAATATTGCATTCAATGAGTCAGATCCGAGCTCTTCCTGAAAAAATCTGGAGATTTTGGAATCTAGAATTGGAAGTAATAGAGACTATTTAATAATTCATTATTCTTTTATGATATGTATGTGGAAGTTCGTCCAAAGAGATGAAGAATATGGTCTCCAAAACTGCAACTGTATTTCCAAAAGCAACGATATCTTTTCTTTCTTAGTGATAATTAGATCACTATCTATATAGAATTAGACGTATATATTCGCGTAAAAGCATGCTAAACTAGTAATCTGAAATTAGTCCACATTTGAATTTTGAAATTTTCTCTTTTGTACTTTAATAATTTTGTTTGCACTTTGCCATTTAGTTTAATTGTTATATTGTTGTGCCACCTAATCGTACAGGGGATATATTTGGCGGCGGTCATATCAGAGCCCCCATATATACTGATTAATATTCGTGATGGGTTCAACCAGAAGGATGAAGGATGAGATTCAATGGATTGGACCTGAATCTCTCATTAATAAATGTGGAGATATGGCTTCGTACAGGGGATATATTTGGCGGCGGTCATATCAGAGCCCCCATATATACTGATTAATATCCGTGATGGCTTCAACCAGAAGGATGAAGGATGAGATTCAATGGATTGGACATGAATCTCTCATTAATAAATGTGGAGATATGGCTGCCGGAACTTAGCTTCATGTTACGAATATAAATTTTATTTTTTAATAAATTTATTAACTATTACCACATAAAAATATTTTACGAAGAGACATACGATCAACGAAATCAGATGATTGAGGATGATGTAAAAATATGCTCCCGAAATTGTTTTAGTTTATCATCTAAATCAGGGGTCAGCAACCGGCACATGCTATAAAGTATGGTCAATCTTTTATAGGCCGCCAGAAATGCACATACGGACCGCATGTGTATTTTTGGTGGCCCATAAAAGGTTGACCATACTTATATAGCATGTGGCCCGTATGCTGAATTATTTGAATAATGCATTTTATAGTATGAATAATAAATTAAAAATAATATTATACTTCGTGATATTGCCATATAACTTGGCGCAAGTCATCAGCAGTAGGGATATAAAGACGACTTCATACCTCAGGTTATAAAGTGGACACCACGGACTTATTATACATCCAAGGTGGATACAGATAATTTGGCTAAGGAAAAACAATTACAAAAGTCACATTAAGCAAGGTGACAAACATATTGTGATGCATAAACTATTTTATTTTGTTTTACATGATAATTTTTCATTCAGTTTCATTTTCATGTTTTTCATATCTCATATTTTAAATATTTCTATATATTTTAAGATTGATATAATAAAAATTGATGATAAATATTTTTTCACTTATTATTTTCTATTAATTAAACACTTGTGACCCGATTATTAAAAATAAAAGTTAAATGTGGCCCGTAAGTCTGAAAATGTTGCCGACCTCTGATATAAATGAGGAAGGTATAAAACCGGAATTATTAAAAGTGCAAAATTTGTTAATGAAATAAAAACGAATGCAAAAACAAAATTCAAAATTAAAAATATGGATAGTCTCCCATATTTGTTTAGATTCTACAGTATTATCTAAAACAGGGGTGTTCTTTTGGCTTCCTTAGGCCACATATGAAGAAAAAAATAGTCACGGGCCGCACATAAAATATACTAATTCTAACGATAGTTGTTAAGCAAAAATAATAAATAACATATAATATATGTTATCCACTATGACAAATAAGCCAAAATCGTAAAAATAATGTACAATATATGATATCTACTATGACAAATAAGCAAAAATGTCATAACTAAAATCTTTGACTTCTTTTCGTTCAGAAATTTTTTAAAATCATTGAGCAGGTCAAGAAGTTTTAATCATTAAAATAGGAAATATTTTATAAAATGGAAATAGGAAATGTATTTAAATAATAAAAACTTCATTAAGCACATAAAAATCTCAATGCTTTAAGGAAGTTTACTATTTTATGTTGGGCTTCATTCATTACAGCACTGGGCTGCGGGTTGGACAGCCCTGATCTAAAACGTTCCTTTAATTTAGAAATACAATATACTAAAAATCAATTATATATGTTTAAAAGCTGTAAGTAACGATTTGAAATGTGAACAAGCAAGCATAGATAATAATTTTTTTAAAAAGATATTTTCAGTTTAATATGAAACTCTCTTATCATAGCAGTTAGCAAAAATTACTAAAAATTAACAAATTTTTCTGAGTGATGAATACTTCCATGAAAATTATAATTTTTGAAATTTCATAAATAATAAATCTTAGATTTTCAACATTTAAACATGGAAAAATAGTACATTTTAGCTAATCTATTTTCTATTACTTCCTTTTATAACTTTGCATCACTATAACTTTATCTTTATCTTATAACTTTGCATCACTCAAAAAATGAAAAATGGGATCCCCAAGTCATGGATAGTACATTTTAGCTAATCTATTTTCTATTACTTCCTTTTATAACTTTGCATCACTATATTAAATAGGCAATTTATGGTGAGAGTGAAATTTTCTAAAGTGATGATAGGTTCGTTTAAAAATGAAGAATGTGGATTAATAAAATGACATCCAGCACCTCTTGAATATATTATGAATTTTTCTACAAGATTAATAATTTTGTTATATATTAATTGCAAAATTAATCAATTCATAAATGCATTTTATTTTGTTTTGATTCGGTTATATTGCCGAATATCACAAATATATATCACATATTTCAGAATCAAACACGGGATGGACAACAATACACTCAAAAAATGAAAAATGGGATTCCCAAGTCATAGGATCATCCAAGAAATTTAAAGATGGCTATCAATGGATGCAAATCCTGCCACCTCTTGAACAAATCTATGTATTTTATCCGAATCGATCCTAGCATTGGTTATGTGGTAAAGCATTGGCTTACCCGAAGCTGTGAGATCCGGAGTTCCATAATCACAAGATTTTTTAGAAGTGATTCGGACCCAGCCTATTTTCTATGTATTTTATCCGAATCGATCCTAGCATTGGTTATGTGGTAAAGCATTGGCTTACCACATAACCGAAGCTGTGAGATCCGGAGTTCCATAATCACCGGATTTTTTAGAAGTGATCCGGACCCAGCCTATTCAACCCCTCATCTAAGTCCATTTATCACGAGAGTGGGCATCTTATGATGAGAAATGGAATGCTCACTGCTTAATAATCTTCTGGTTGCCTCTTAATGCCACTTGTAGCGGAAAGAAGCTTATAAACCACGAGAGTGGGCATCTTATGATGAGAAATGGAATGCTCACTGCTTAATAATCTTCTGGTTACCTCTTAATGCCACTTGTAGCGGAAAGAAGCTTATAAACATAATAAAACATTTTGGATGAGATGCAAACGACATAGAACGGTAAAAAAAGAAACTGTGTTGGTACTTAACTGGAAGTATAGCTTGCTTCCACGTGTCACCCAATTGGTAATATTTGATCAAAACAACTGTATTTAACATTTTAAAACAACTTTCTATATAGGAAAATTTCTTCTAGTTCTCTAGATATAATTCTATATGATATTTTTTACGAAAATAAGCATTATTTTATCAATTTTACTTTTATTCAAGTTTTAAAATGTGAAACTTACCTAACAGCGATGATTTTTCCGGCATTCAAAGGATAGTTGTTCATCTGAGCAATGAATATAGAAGCTACAGCTTCATAGAGAGCGGTTCCATCCATATTGACAGTTGCACCTACAGGGAGAACAAAGCGTGTCACTCTCTTATCGATTTTATTGTTCTCTTCCAAACATTTGAACGTTACGGGTAGGGTAGCAGCACTATAATAAAAAAAAACCACATAAATATCTTAATAGTGGATGCAAATAAAAATTAGAGCAAAATTTGTATCGGAATAATTAAGACAAACTGAAGAAATATTCTATCAATATAATTAGAAATGAAAAAAATGAAAAGTTAATTATCTGTAAAACAAAATGTTGCAGTATAATGATGGCTACTCCTAATTAGAAATGAAAAAATGAAAAGTTAATTATCTGTAAAACAAAATGTTGCAGTATAATAATGGCTACTACTATCTCATAATTATAAAAGTGAAAAAAGTAATTTATGTTACAAAATAATTTCTATGAACACATAAATAATAAAATAATTTGGTTGAAAAACTGAAGAAATTGTCGGATGTTATCGGATATTTCTGACGCAATATATTTTATTATTTATGAACTCGCTTTATGCTTTTTTGGGACTTCAAAAGTTCGAAGAAAGTTGTCAAGGTCTGAAAACAGTATTCCTGGAATCAAGTATTAAAACATCTGTTTAAGTTAGATGATACTGATATTTGGAGAAAAGCTTTCTTCCCTGCAGTGCACAATCGTCGTCATTTGCTTTTTTAAATTTGACGAAGATCGGAACAGTTTAAAAAACAATGAAGCATCGAAATTTTTTAAACTAAAATAATTTGATTTAAAAAGATTTTGGTCATCAATGTTGCTTAATTCGAATTAAAAATATCTCGGAAATAATACTTAATTTTTAAATTATCATTTAGGAGCCTTAAAAACTGTTTATTAAGTGAAAGTTCGTAAATCAGAAACTCATTTCTCATAAATTCAAATGTAAAAAATTTTTAATGGTTCTTGGATACTAGAAAATGACCGCTATTTTATCAATTGATGTTAACGCATTTCAAAAACATTTTCAAATAAAAATTTGCCTTTATTTTCTGAAAATTTATGACTATCATAGGTTTTAATCTTTACAGCTTATGATTGTCATAGATAGATTTCTTTAAATCAATAATTAGTAAAATATTATGTATTTAATTACTAATTATTATCCAGTGATATAATTATCTTTATTTATTTTTATTATTGCAAAATTATTTTTACGAACTTGAATTAGTTTCAGTATTAGGAAAAAAGTACTGAAACCAATTCAAGTTCGTAAAAATAAAAACAGGAAATGTTCTTCTTCCTCTTGTTTTCAAATTATTTTCAATTTGAAGTTATAAAATGATAGAGAATTGCAATCATAATTTATCGCGAACTGTTTATCCACAGTATGCTAGAAGAAAGATAAGAAATATGAATTAATAGGCTGTAGTTGAACCCTTATTGAAAAAGGAGTAATACTATTAAGATATATTGTATAAAAGCATTGTTTATATATCAGCATTTCTCAAACCTGGTAGTCACGTTTGAAAACTGCTATAATATGCTATAATGGCTATCAATGCTATAATATATTCAGAAAACATATTATTTTCTTGGAGCCTTGTTGTTTATTATCACCGTCACTGATTCTCAAACATGGTAGTCACGTTTGAGAATCAGTATGCTGATAGTAAATCAGCAAGGCTCCAAGAAAAGAATGCTTTCAGAAATCTGGCATTAATATGGCCAAAAAGGATGGCCAAACTTCATGTCACTATGATCCACATAGGAGAATCTTAAATACTAGAGCCGCAATCAGCTTCTTTCTTGATCAATGAGAGCTGCATCAATTTTTTCGGATGATTTTAACAATGGTTTCAAAAATAGTTTATTATATATTTCATATGCATCTATTTTATATAAATGTATATTACTTTTTACAAATAAATGAATAAATTACAAATATATTATTATTTTTTTAAACTAAATAGGTATTTGCTTTATATTAACTAGACTTTCATGGTATAGAGCTACATTGAAAGTATCAAAGAGCCGCATATGGTTCACAAGCTGCAATTTAGCCATCTGGCTATATGATAACACATTTTAAGTAACATCATGTAGTATTAAAATTAGCATGCCAAGGAATCCCTTATTTTTTTAAGGGTAAGTTGATAATCCTACACTGATCCTTGGTCATTGAAAAAACTGCCAGTTTGTCATTTTAAATAGTTTGAGAATCATAACGGCAAATCAAATAAAACTATTCTGATTTTTAATTTTATTACTGCTAGCGTTACAATTATTCTAGTGAAATTTTCCACTTCCAATACAAATATTATGGCATTAACTAAAGAACCAAAAGCAAGTGAATGATGTTTAGTTCCCCTAATACGTTTCTTTACTTGTCTTTAATTACAAAATTTACAATGCTGGTCAAGGAAACCATAATCCTTTGAATCGATGTTGTATTATTATTTGCTAAAATATGCTTGTAAGTAATTACTCTATATTGCTTATTCAGTTAAGCTGCTGAATTACTAATGCAGCGATTATTTTAGAACTCAACATGGATTGACATCTATGATTAACTCGTTTTAACGAAGGAATTCAGTAAGTGGGGACCTGCTCTCTCTATCATCGAATCTGATCAACTGGACGAAATTCTAGTACATTATTACGAGATTATTCGCCTGAATTATTAGCGTACTACAAAGAGAATAAAATCAGCTCATTTCAAATCTATAAGTGAAATCTACAAAAAAGTTGACAAAGATTATAACATATAAATTTTTGCAGTGGATATAGACCCAAATCATAGATTCTTAACCATAAACAGTTTTTGAAAGATTACCCGAAAAAACTGATCTGGCTTTCATTGATCCAGAAAGAATCTGATCGCGACTCTCAAGTATTTAAGATTCTCTCTGTGGCTCGTAGTGACAAAGTTTGCCATTCTTGAACTATAGGCTAGTGAAAGGAGTTGGTCAACTGGTTAATATATATTTCACACGCATTTATTTCATATATAATTTTTTACATTTTTACATGCTAATTTTTACAATAAATGAACAAATTATAAATATATTATTTTTTAAAATTAAATAGGTATTTACTCCATATTAACTATTGACTTTCATGATATGGAGCGACATTGAAAATGTCAAAGAGCCGTATATGATTCGCGACCCGCAATTTGGCCACCGTGTGTATAGTCTTTAGAATGGTTAGGTTAGTTTGATTAAGTCACCATATCCTGATAGAATATTCTGTATCTGGTAGCAGCCACTTATAGAGCCCATCACAGGATGGCCAATACCCATGATAGGTTCAGCCGGATGGTTGAAGGATGAGATTCAACGGCCGGGCCCGGAC
Organism: Olivierus martensii; assembly: GCA_000484575.1. Lineage (NCBI taxonomy): Eukaryota > Metazoa > Arthropoda > Arachnida > Scorpiones > Buthidae > Olivierus > Olivierus martensii. The sequence goes on along the minus strand of AYEL01059702.1, from coordinate 14,551 downwards.
CCCTCCTGAGAAACTAAAGGTGTGGGACCCGGATTTGAACTCGGATTCTCCAGGGTGGTAAGCCACAGTTTTACCTCGCGGCCGTCTTTAGAATGGCAGACTGCTTAATAATATCTAGCTAGAAAGAGGAATAAAACAATATAGAAAAGAAAGAGATGAATCTTATCAAGTTTTCACTAATTTATTTTAGTTTAGAATACGTTGGTAATTTTTGCGAATGCGCTTACAAAATTCAGATTTTGAAACAAAATATAGCAACTATTCATGCGTTAAACTCACAAGTACATGATACACCGAATGACGAAAATTAACCACGAAATATCCAAGAAATTAAGCATGAAATTTTTCATCGAGATTAATATAAATTCACAAAAATAAATAAAAAAATGACATCTGGAAGCAATTCGGTAAGCTTTCATTAACGGATGCAGTAAATATAGATCCAAACCGACCTTGAATGTTTATTACTACTTGGACATTTTTTCGTAAACGGAATAGTATATTAAAAAAATTACAATGGCGTAAAGTGACAGCATTAAAAGCAGTTCTCATCGATTTTCGTACATTGGCGTATTTAATTTGATATTTTTACAAAAATAATACAACTTTCATAAATTAGTTAGCGGACATTTTGGTTTATTATATGATAGCGTTATCTGACAACCAACAATTTTGGATAACGTGACTAGATGTGGGACATGTTCTCGTTAACCTCAAAAATTAAAATAATATTTGCCACACAGGAAAATACGAGAAGAGTTGGTGTGAATATTTCATTCAGAAGTACTACTTACTTGTTAGCAAAATTGGCAAATTGTTTTATATTCCTTTTTTAATTCTACATTATACCATTTAAAAACATCCAATGATGAAAATTAAACTTAATAATGCTTACTTATTTATTTTTTAACGATTAAAGCATGTTTTTAAATAGTTCTCGATTCATAGTCAATTTCTCTATGTAAAATTTTGATGAGATTGCTATTTAATGGCTGATTTGTTGATATATTTATTATATATAGACGCTCTTCCGATCTTGGCTGATTTGTTGATATATTTATTATATATTAAAATATAATACGCTATAAAAATAGAATGAAATTCCATAATAAGCTCGATTATAGAGAAAATAGTTGGCTTAACGTTCTCTAATAAGCATAAAACATTAAAATCTTTCAACAGTACGATTATTTTATAAAAGGAAATTTATAGTTCTTGACTATAACGAAATAAAAATGATTAGCAAAAATTAAAAATTAATATTTGTTATTTGTATAAAACCTGTTTTAATAGATGATGATTGCTACTGGAATTATTATACTAGAGCAAAAATATGAGAGCAAAGAAAAAAAAAGCATACTTTGGATAAAAGAAACTATATTTTCTTTTTAATTTAAATGCTTCGAAATGTAGTATTCTTAAAGAAATTTTGTGGAAAGGATAATTTGCATAAGAATGTTTAGAAAAATATATCGAAAAATCTTTTCAAAAGATTACCATATCTTTCAAATGCCAATGTTTCAGAGATATCAGCAGATATCTCTGAAACAATGCCAATGTTTCAGACTAATCTTGTTCTGAACGATCGCCAACTTGCAATAAAACAATTTAACATATCTAAATAAAGAGATATGTATCTTGCAAAATAAGAAATGCATATGAATAAACTGGTTATTGAGGCATTTTGTGAATGGACAGAGAGAAAAAGAACAATATTCACTGCATTATTCATTTTTATAGCCATTCACAGGCCGCCTATCTATAGTAGGCTCAATCGGAGGATTAAAGGAACGATTCAACAGATCTCTTTTGAAATATTTACGGTATGAGATCCTGAATTGAATCCGAATTCTCGAAGGTGATAAATGATTAGTTTATCAAGTGCTTCCATCTGATAAATCTTTAATTATGAAGCACTTAATGTACATCAGCGTTAAATGATTATAAAATCTCCTGAAAATTCTGCATACGTGATTGAAATCCTTCAAATGGATGATTCTCATCTGGAAATTAAATTACTTTAATATTAAATGTTTTAGGAATTTGAATGTTTTAGGATTCTGGGCCCTTATTCCCCTTCCTTCAAATCATCAATTGGCTGTTAGCTAGCCTTTGGTAATTTCCAAAAATGTCCACCACAATATATATTCTTTGTGTATATTCAGCAGCATATATCATTCTAACCAACTAACATTGTATTTTGGATAGATGTGCTGTTTCAATGTCATAAGGTAAACTTGAAGTTAGAAACAAGATCACATCAACTTCATATTTAAAAAATGGAATCATGGTCAGAAAAATTTGCATGCACATTAAGTTTTTAAGCAATAGAAAATTTTAATAGTCTGTAATAATTTCAACATTTTTTCGCATTTTCTTCAATTCTTAATAATCGATAAGTATTGACTAAGAATACTTAACCTAGAGGATACATAAATAGATTTAAAAAGGAAAACATCAATTTAAAATTTAAAATGGTTATTTTATTAGGTTAAGTGAATATCATAGGTTTCAGGCTACGTCAATATCGAATTGGATATTACGAGTTTAAACCATGTCCAACAACGTGAACAGAATTTATTATCTCCGCGAAACAGGTAAGTTATGCTATACTTATTTATATAATAAAATTATACGGATTTATTAAAATAAAAAGTGTACTGGTTCTATCTGATATGGTAATTATCTCGAATAAATTAGACTTTCATATTATCTATCATCTTTTAAAACTATCGTCACTTACCTCGATGCTGTGCCCAAAGCTGTCATCCAAGCTTGTAACATTCCTCGAAAGAAAGTGAGAGGATTCTTTCTTGTGAAGATGAAGTAAAGCAGAGGGAGAGTAATACAGGCATGAATGATAAGACCCGTAATTACTGTCGCCATATAGAGTCCAAGCGCATCGGCTGTACTTTTTAAATCCTTGATGAGCATGATTTTCCCAATGATCAAGAACATTATGCCAATAGGAGAATACCTGAAAAAGCGCAAAAACTCTCAGAATATTGCTTTCTTTTTACAAATATTATAAAAAAATCGTAATTTTGAATCTTCATGATTTCGAATCTGTTATGATTCGTAAATCTCCATGTTTTGAATTATTTTTCCGAAGGTAGATATAGAATTAAGTTATATTTTGAAGAAAAATAAATAATTTTAAGTATAAATACATTGAATATTTGCTAATATTATCAGATCATGCCAAAAGTAATGCCGTTTTTAGCATTAAGTTTTGAAAGGATATACATCACTTGCTAATTTAATCAAGTATATGTTATCCATTTGAATCAATAACACTCTTCCAACACTGTAAAAGCTTTAGAAATTCATATTTAGACAAGGTGAGACATGTTTGAACAAGTACAGTTTATACTGTACTTGTTCAAACATGTCTCACCTTGTCTAAATTAGAAACCCTTGTCTATTATAAAAATATTATAAACATGTCACCCTTGTCTATTATAAAAATAGACATTGCTTTTGGGATGACCTGATAATAAGTATTAAAACACATTTTGTATAAGTAATTTAATTAATTATGAATTTAAACGTGTTTACTGAATATCACATAAATATTTCATTTAAATCTCAAATTATTAACTATAAATTATTAGCACACATTAATTACTTAGTTTTGAATGCGAAGCAAAAACTATACACTCATGAAATTTGATTTTTTTATTAAACAACGTAGCACTTACCACATAATCAAGTTCACAATCCTCATGATGATGTCATTAAGTACAACAAAAAACTGCACCATTAATTCTCCTTCGTGACCCATTTGGCCGGCAATGATACCGAATGCCACACAAAAAACAATGAGACCTAAAAGTAAAGAAATATTTTTAAGTTTCTGACATTAATTTCTTGCTAATTTTGATAAGGCATACATACCCATTATGTTGGCTCCATCTTTATATATTATAACTGCCTTCTGTTTTATTTCAGTTATGTTACCAACTGTTGAGTTTACTTCTTTATATGATGTATGTGCAGATTGGAAACATGCTTGAAGCAAGTTATCGGGGAATAAATTCCTGAAAATTTTTTTTTAGTTTAATAGGATTTTTATGTACTCTACAAAATAATATATGCTAAATATTGCTCATTAATCGATCCTTATAAGTATAATGGATAAGGAAATAACGAATGCAAACAATAAGTTCGCATGTCTTAATCTTTTTAAAAAATCAGGTTGGTGTAGTTAAGTGGCCATACTGCCAGATTATGTAATACATCTTATAGAGCCCATCACAGGCTGGCCAACACCCATGATGGGGTCAACTGGAAATTTAAAGGATAGAATTCAATGGCCAGGCCCGAATCCCTCTCGAAAAACTGGAGGTGTAGGATCCGGATTTGAATTCAAATCCTCCAGTTGGCTGAATGGTAAGCTACAGCTCTACCATGCAGCCATCTTTTTAAAGGAAGTTCACATGCAATGCTTAGGTACTAAAGACAATTTTGAGTAAATTCACACCAATAAAGACTAATTCAACAATAGTTTTGATTTAAACATGCAATGAACTCATGAATTTGGTATAGTACTTGCATTCATTTCCTGAATAAATGTGCAAACTTTCTTACACATTTTTAACTAGTTGGTTAATAATATTCGAATCTAATCTAATAAAATTAACATTTTTAGAGATTTTTTTCCCTAAATCTAAAATTCTGTATCTCATTACGAAATATTTATCATCATGATAACATATTCATGACTTAGAGATTTTGCAGAATAAAATAACAGTTACAGGCTACATTATTAATTTAAAAATTTTACAAATGTAATGTCCGTTTTACCTAATAAGATCTAGAAATGAGTCCAACGTAGAAACTTCTGTAACACTTTGTTCTTGTTCTATGTCTAAATCTAACTCCTTAATTTTAGGATCTCCAGGATGAATAGACGTAACCAGAATGATTCCAAGTATTGCTGCAAAGACCGTAGTAGAGATGTAATATAGTAAAGCTCGATATCCCATTTTCCCACTCGATTTTGCGTCTAATTGAGCTAATCCTGGAAAAATAAATAAATAAATAAATCGTTTATATATAAACATAGAAAAGAAAACTAAACACAACAGCATTTTGTCAGAGATAACAAAGATTTACCTGCAATCATAGAAGAGATGATGAGAGGAAGAATCATCATTTTTAACATGCTCATCAGCAAATCTCCCGGGAATAGCACTAACCTCGCAGTCAGTTCGCTATAATCGCTAAGACGAGCTAGAAAACCTATCATTATTCCTAAAATCACCCCTATAATAGTCAAGACCAGGAGCAAATTTTCTTTTATCCATCGTAAGACCTGTAATAAATTTCAAATGTTTCGAATAAAATGTTTTCTTTAGACGATCTTTATCGATTTTGAGGATTTTTTACCTTTCCCAATGGTGTTCCAGCTCGCGAATATTTCAAATTACTCAACATGGGAGATTTGGCATTCGGTTCCGGCGGTTTCTGATCAACCATTTTGAGCCCCTCTGCAATAATAAAGCAATTAAACTATCAAATAGGAAAACATTAAAAAAATATCGTTAATTAAGTATAAAAATATCCAGGTAACACAATAAATAAGTTTAAAATTATAAAATAAATGTAAGTTAATATGAATTATTTACATAATGCAACACATAGATTATACGTTGCATCACAGAAACGAAACCTCTCTCGGTTCACATTACAAAGAACCCATATAAATTTCTTCATCACATAATTCAATACGTTATAAAAGTCATTCTTGGATCGATGTATGTAACATAAAATGTTGTAAATCATCGTTTATGTAACAAAAAAGGATTTTCGATTTTATATCCATTAAAAATAGTTATTTAAACTGTCGGTAGATGGCAAGACAGATCAGCCAACCTTCACTTCCTACGCAGGCTATTTCCGCTATTTTTATTCTTAAAATTGTTCCGCATTATTTGTACAGAATAGGAAACTAAAAATCATTTCGACGTTTTTATAAACTGATGGCATTGATGTGGGTAGTAGAATGACTAAAACCTGTAACTGGAGAGATTTCGATTCAGTATTTAAAAAATTATTTTTGCATCCCACAGTTCTTGCGAGAAGCCAGACAATGACGTTTGATTGGAGAAATTTGGATAGGATGCAAGAATTTAGCATAGAAAATTCGTGTAATGGACCTAAAGCTTAGAGTGATTAACGGACCGGATAAGTTTCGCGTGTAAAAATTTATAAGCGAGATGCTCCAATTTTACATTAATTCTAATTCTATTTAAACTAAAAAAGTAATATAAAGATAAGTTTAAATTGTTCTAACAATAGATTAATTAATAATTAAAAAAATATATAATTTTTGAAGTTTTATTAACTATTTTAAATCTCTGTAGAGTTAGGCATGTGGTAGTGTTGCGCTCTGTCTAACAAAATAATACAATGCAAGCTTTTGACTTTTTAAAAAGTTTTATAAATAAGTTGTGATATAATTTTAAACACAACTCTGACGAAACTTTTTTGGCAGGAATCGAAAACCCGAAAATCTTTTAAAATAGGTTACGCAGTCTTTTAAACTAAGACACAAAAAATTATATCTTGTTTAAACCGATAAATCCAATCGGGAGACATCCGAGAATTGGAAACAAATGCACTTATCGATTGCACAGTAAGCGAATTTCGGTCATTATTTCCACAACTGTGTGTTTTTATTCTATTGATTTGTTTATCCATATTAAATAATTTTAATCAAATATATCAGAACTATGAAAAATTTCTTATGCTAAAGAAAGAATAAAAATGATTATAATCTGTATATTTAGAGTTTTGTTTCATTTTCAATCAATGAGAATCAGATACTTATTGGATAGTTTTGCAAGGATAGCAATCTATAATAAGTTTTCTTGGTTTAGATTGTTTTTGATTCATGATGGAGAGTGTTTGAGTTTAGAACATGGAAAATGAATTGCAAAGGAAGAGAGATTGTTTACAATGTTCATGAATATTTAAAAAAAAAACAACATTTCCTATAATAATACTGTATTTCATATGTTAAAAACTTGATGATAGTCATATCAAAAATAAATTTATAATTCATATAATAAAAAAAATCAATAAAAATGATTCAATAAAATATTTTAAATTAATATTAAATGAAATAGCCAAATGTTTATCAGATTTTTAAATATAATTATTTTTATTTTTTGTTATTATAAACATGTAAAAAATGCAGTCTACCAGAAAAAAATAATGGATGATCACTTAATGCATAAAAATATCACATGACAATGAAAGCTGTATTATAAGAAATTAAGTGAAGACTAACAGACTTTTCATATTTTTTTTTTTACTTTCTCTGATTGTGGAAAAATTTTATATTTCTGGACAAATTAACTTAAAGTTTTCATCTAAATGGTTTCTCTGATGGCCTTGAATTTTAGTAATTATTCTCATTCTATAGATAATTAATACTTTACTTGTTAAGGCTGTGACACATTGAATGCAACATGAAAGTGAAACATAAAAAAGAAAGCAACTTTGCACAGTTACATGCATACAGTGTGTCTTGGACTAGCTTTTCCCATGTGGCTGTTCGAGTTAATGCACATAGTTGCATGAAACAAACAAAAGAAAGCAACTTTGCACAGTTACATGCATACAGTGTGTCTTGGACTAGCTTTTCCCCATGTGGCTGTTCGAGTTAATGCACATAGTTGCATGAAACGAAATGAAAAAGTTGAACTTTGACCAATCAGCACACACGAACAATACAGTGCAGCAAGATGCAAAGGAAGCAATCAACCAATAGAAATGAATATTTTATAAACTTAGAAAATAGATGAAAGTTCAACCGTGTGGTTGGGATTCAGATATAGAATTTGTTTTAGAAGTACAAAAAGACCATAGCTATATGTCATGAGATTAAAAGAATACCAAAAATATATGATCACTTCTTTCTAATGTCAAATAAACCATACTCTGCAAACGACCTCTATTGGCAAATTCATGAAACATGAGAAGTAACTTGACTGCAATGTAGACAGGCTGCACACAATGCAATGCGAAGCAAAGGATGCAAATTTTTCTGTCACCTTTGCTTCGCTTCACATTGCATTCAGTATATTACAGCCTTTAATTTTACTGTGAATACTAACTGACCAGCCATTCTATTTTGCTCAGACTTTCTGTTAATTGCTTGTAATCATTGTTAAAATAGGAAGAAGTAAGCAATATTTCTGTCTTTGTTGTTTATTGATTTAAAGACTATGACATCATATATGATGATTTTTCTAGTTGAAAACTTAGTATACAAACTATAGTAAAATGGCACATATGATGATCTTTAAGTTTGATCATGTTGTTCATATTAATATTTAATGAAATAATATCTAAAGACTAATGAAACAGTAATTAAAATAAGAGTAACGAATAGCATCAGCTGGACTTTATTGGGGAGGAGAAAAAATACTTTGAAATGATCTATAGATATAAAAGTGAATTTAATTTTCTAAACCTTTTACTTTATACTGTTCTCATATTTCTGTCTTGATTAGAATTATTAATTATGAAAAAATTAATGAATACAAGTAATTGATAGGATTTTGTGGAAAAGATTAAATTGAAATTTGGCTAAATTTACAAACATATAAGCTGTAATAATTGGGAAAAGTTGAATAATTTTATAAAGGTAAGTCATACATTAATTAAAGTGATTGAATTTGATTTGAAATAATGTCTAAAATTATTTAAACTAAATAAAATTAAATGATAAGTCAGTTAAGTAAGATAAGCAGGCTTATCATTTAATAAGTAAGATAAAGGTTCTCAGTCATCCACATAGCCTACTTCAGTTGAAAATAGTTAATTTTCAACTAAAGCAGACTCTGTGGACAGCTGAGAATGCTTTTGAATAGACAGTTTATCTTACTTAATTGGCTTAGCATTTATTTTTATTTAATTTTTACAATAAAAAATCTTACATTATTATTATTTAAATTATTTGATTCTTTTAAAATTTTGCAGAAAGTTTTAATATAATGTGTAATTAATATATGTATATAATGTCCTTTGCAAGATATTGTGTTTTCACTTTTGCAGTCAAAACATAATCTTTTAATTAGGAGAAGATCAAGTTGAATTGAATATGTAATGAGATTTAACTCCTGTTATAACAAATTGTGTATATTTAAATTTGATTGATGTTTAAAAAAAATGCTGTATTATAATCCAAAGAAAATAGCATTGATTAAAAAAATTAATGATTTAATCTTTCTGGATGTGCATTTTTTTTATCTTTAAGTCACATCCCTCCAAAAAAAGATAAAAAAAAAACATTTGCCACAATGAACAGTAAAGGGAAGACTGATGTTCTGAAAGAACCACGTAACGAATAGCATCAGCTGGACTTTATTGGGGAGGAGAAAAAATACTTTGAAATGATCTAGATATAAAAGTGAATTTAATTTTCTAAACCTTTTACTTTATACTGAATTTTTAATATTAAAAAAGTCGAATAACTAAAAAGATTTATTTATACTGTATTCTAATAGTCTTTCAGAAGCAAAATAAGGATTAAATAAATCCAGGAAATAAGGATTAAATACGGCTCTGGTAAATCGATTTTTAAACTATTTTTCTTTACAGAAAACCGTTACTTAGTTGTAAACTGTGAAACTTTGATGATGAACGGGCGGATAAAATAAATATATATTATTTATTTTATCCGTCCGTTTATCATCGAGGTATAACGAAAACCCAAAAATCGTTAATCATTCAAATTTTAGTAAACATTCCATATTTTTTCACAAAGTATATGTATATTAAATTTCGAGAACTTTTAAGTAGTCCCGTTACAAGATGGCGACTGTTAAAAAATATTAAAATGCCGATAAAACTGAAAATATTTTTCGCACGTGAATAATATTGTAGCCATTTTAAAATTATTTTTAGATACAATAAAAATATAAAAATAAAATTTTCTGTTTACTATTGTCACGCCAAAGTATTGCAAGAGCAAAAATATCGCAGGGCATATTTTAGATGATAAATTATTTTCGTGTTATCTACAAGATAATTATTTTTGAATTATCCACGTTACAAAGCTGTAGCAGTTTCTAAATTAGAAATATTTTAAAGATTCGAACACGATAAAACGATTCTTTCGTTTTATCTGTGGCGATTCGGAAATTAATTGTCATCACTATAGCTATTCTCGCTCGCGATAAAAACGATGCTAGCTAAGCATCGTTTTTTCTTTTTTTTTGCAATCAGCGAGAGCCTGGTAGATTGATTCTGGTTGTATTTAGTTTTTCTCCTTCCCTCCCGTTCTTCTATATCATTTAATGCCAGTTTAAAACCGCTAACACCATTTCGATTTTCGCCAACTACAAAATATCTTTTATCTGTGGCGAATCGTTTCCGAATCGCCACAGATAAAAAATTGTTTAATCGAAATGGCGTTAGTAGTTTTAAACTGGCATTAAATAATATAGAAGAATGAGAAGGAGCGAGAAAAACTAAATACAACCGGCATCAATCTACCAAGCTTTCGCCGATTGCAGAAACAGAAAGCAAAAAAAACCATGCTTAGCTAGCAGTTTATCGCTAGCGAGAATAGCTACAGTGATAACAAATTAACTGGATTTGCTATTATTTAAGCCTGTAAATAGAAAATTGCAACAGTCTACAAGCAATAATTCAATTTATCTTTTCTAATGTTAGCTGTTCTGTCTTGTTTGCTGCGGTTCATTGTTTCCACGTTGAACCGAACGGAAGTGATGCTAATTAAAGAATTATATCACTTCCTGTTTGGTTACAACTCTCAATTATATCTACTTCTTCGTGAAAACATCCATCGGTGTGGGCACAATATGCGATAATAATTGTAAAAATTTAACGACGGTTAATGTTACAAGTTTTTCTCGATCGTCTTCGAAGAGCTTACGTAAAGAAAACTATCGTTTGGACTTGGACACGAGGTTATCATATTAAAATAAATAACGTTTCTTAAACAGGATATGGACCAAGTGAATGCAGATTCTGTCACAGTAAAAAAAGTATCGAATTGTGTAATAGTCTACTATGTTATATGACTTTTGCCTCTAAAAAAAAAACGTTTATCGTCTAGTAAACACGGTTAATTCGCTGTCTGATCTCGTTAAGATTTTTAACTATAAATATTCATCATTTGTAGCTAATATATAATTTTAACTATCTGTTCATTCATAAAAATTGTATCTCGAATAATGACTTTGCAGAAAGTCGTGTAGGTCAAAAATATTTATTATAATTATTAAAAAAAAGAGCCATTTTTGTATATAAAAAAATAGCAAGATGCTCGTTTATAAAATTAATTAACGAGATATTTTTTGTTTATCAGTAATTTTTATATAATTAAAAGAAATTACTATTTGAAAAAAAAAATTTAGAATTTTTACTTCAGTCTATTCTTATAATGAAAAATTTTCCATTCGTTGTTATAAGAATGCAATCGGATCTGTAGATTCGTAAAGGAACAGTTTAATGTGTTATAAATATTCGAAATTTTCCACTCACTTAAATCTATGTTAAAATATAGAAATTCGATATGAATGGCAACAGATTTAAAGATACCCTCGCGAATGACCCCAATGATTGTCTGAACGTCTGGCACGCTTCTATGGTTTGAACAGAAGCCAAGTAAGTATGAAAAAGAAAAGACGATTGTCTAAAGTTCATAACTGCTATCCGGCATTATCGTGCATGTTTTTTTGTTTTTTAGGTTTTGATGCTAACGAGCATTCTGAATAAAAAATCGCTATTACTGTTCTAAAAACGGTGTTACGAATTTTTCAGTCGTATAGTGCAAGCTTTCTCCAATAGATAACAGATTCAAGAATATTCTGAATCTAAAAATGTAGAAGCAAAAACGAGCGATTTTCTGCTTATTGTTTTTCTATATTTTTTGATTCTTTTCTTTGGCAACTATCGCTATAACTGTCGCTGCTTTTCTTCGTCTTCTCGACTTTCAGGAGCAGTTAATTTTTGGAACATATTACTAAAATTACATCTCTATACTCATTAGCGTGGTTTCAGACATACATCTAGAACGAGTCTACTGAATATAAAACTGCTGTATTGCTCTATACTCATTATTGTGGCTTCAAACATACATATAGAACAAGTCTACTGAATATGAAACTGCTATATTACTCTACACTCATTACTGTAGCTTCAAATATAATTCTAGAACGAATCTACGGAATATTTTAAACTGTTGTATTTGTATTGCTCTATACTCATTAGCGTGGCTTCAGACATACATCTAAAACAGTGGTTCCCAACCTTTTTTTAGCCATGCCCCACCTAACCCTCTCTAAAATCCTGATGACCTCCTGTGACATATAATTTTTATTATTGAAAAAATGAACTCCTATTCACGTAGAGGAAGCTTAAAAGGCCAGTAACTTGGTCTATACTCCAAAGAAAATTGCATCCATGAAAAACAAACGTAAAAGAACGAAAGGACAGTTGAAATACTGAAGAAGAAATCACTAAGATATGATATGTATCAAGACCGTTGAATAATAATAACTATGTGTGCACACTTAATACTTTTTTACTTTCTAAGATCGCCAAACTTATCTTAATCAGAATATACACTGCGGTCAGCTGGTAACAATGGAAGAAGTAAAGATTATCTAAATCTTTACCTCCTCTCATCATTTCTCTCTATTAGTGGGCTTTTCCCTTCTCCATTATCACCAGTTGACCGCCGTATACATTTTGATTTTAAATTTAAAAATGTGTATGTCACAATATATATTTATATAATATATATGAGGCCTTTAGAACCATAAGAAATGCAAAAAATTCACTATTACTAACTCATTCTCGAATTGCCTCCTTAAAAATCAAATTGCCCCCTTGTGGGGCGTGCGCCCCACGTTGGGAACCATTGATCTAGAACGAGTCTACTGAATTTGTATTTTCTCCATACAAATAACGTTTTATAGCGAATAACTGACGAATATTAAATACTGATACTATTTATAGAGGAAAATAAGTTCAATAATTGTTACATTTGTAGATTAAAAAGTAAAAAAGTTAAATATGTAATCATGATAAAATATAGTATTTTTGTAAATATTGTAGGAGTCTTGTAACCTGCTATGTTTGTTACAACATATCGGTTAATAATAAATGCATTAAAAGCTTAGTTTTCATGATCTCATCAAAGACGGAGCAACATCTCGAGTACAGTATACTGAAGAAGATATTAAGAGATAAACTACACATATTGGATAGGCAAAGTGGAGATAACTTTTTTTTTTTTAACATTTCTGGCATTTCTACTATATTAATATTCTAAGAGAAAAATAGAAATGCATCGGACGTAATCGATATCCGAATTATAGTTTGTAAACAAGCATTGAGTATCAGCTGAATTGTTTTAGTTATAGTTTAGGAGTGAATTATGGAATTTCTGGACTCTATATACAGGTAGTTTTATATTATTCATTCGAACATGAAATATATTGTGTAGGTTGTCGTTATGATCAATATTTATATCTCAGTACATCCCAAAATAAATAAAACATGAAAGATGTTTCGCAATTCGAATTTATATGTTGCACAATAAACGGAGGTGGATGGAATTGTCTCTTTTCGGGTTAAAACACTATTGATAACAGGAAGGAGTATCTGAAGACGACAGTGCAGTTTGTTGCCCTCATTAAATGCGAATATCATCGTTGCAACTTAAATTATATTTATTTTTGCTGTCGGTTTCTTATAACGTACTTCTATACTGTAATACTATTTTATCTTAATCTTAGTTTTTTTTTTTTAATCACGGTTTTACTACCGAATTACACACAGGATATTTTCTGGGAAAGCATCATTAACTTCTAATTGAAATTAGAGCGATGATTGATGAAGGAATATGCCAGAAGTGTGGGTTCACTAATTATAATTTCTAATACCGTATGCATAAGTAACGAGAGTAATTTCCTGAATGGAATACTATTTTCTCAATTAAAATTTATAAATTATACTGGCAATATTATTTACTATAAGAATTGAAGTAGTATTTTCATTATGTTCATTATGAAAATACTACTTGAATTTGTTTGTAACACTCGAATGATAAACTTTTGTTTATTTATAGAATTTATTCACTTAACGTGTATAATGTTTTATCGCGTCATTGAGAATTACTGAACTACTGATATTGGTGAAACTAATCTATTTTAGTAACTTAAGTGCGAGAATTAGCATTAGATATTTCAAAAGCAAAACCAAGCATTAACCATTATAAATAAAGTACGAAGTATCAGATATTTCAACTGCAAGAGCTAGCATTATATACAGTATTACAAATGCGAAACTAAGTATTAGGCATTCCAAAAAATACAAAACCAAGCATTAAATATTACAAAATTCAAGGCTTAGCATTATATACTAACAGCAACATCTACTATTAGATACAGTATTCTAAGATCTAACATCATATATTCCAACTGCAAGACCTAGCATTATAGTGGATCGGTGAAAGTCGCCATACTTAAGCTTTTTGACCCTAAAACTCACTATTAAATTT